>NW_019091425.1:964619-1044283 GCF_001949145.1 Acanthaster planci
TAGTATGGGGATTTATCACTGCTGTCTATGGGAATTTATTTTTAGTGGTGCACCATCATTTCCATGCTCGAACAGTCCATCCGTGAGGTCATTACAGTTAGGAAGCTTCCAGAGACCCGCTGGCTGACACTAGGGCAGGTACGAAGTTCACGTGATGGCTAAACGAACGCTTTGTGTCAGTTTGACTTACACGTGTAAGCTAATCGAACGCACAATACGTGTCGTCTGTAAAAAGGTGAAACACAGAATAAGAAGTCACGTGTACAAAGTGTAGAGCCGGGTTATACCCTGTCATCTTTGGTGAATGACTGACAAATATAAAGTCTGAGGTTTGTATTGGCATTCCAGTGAGGCTTACCACGCCCAACCACGCAGCCACGTGGAGGGGGATTTCCAACATGCCAAACTGAGGAGAGACTGCGTAGGAGTGCAGGAACACACGATCGCGCCAGAGTACAACAAAAGGATTTCTCCTACATTTCCATAATGCATAGCTCGGCTAAAATAAGGAACCCTCAGAAGAGAACCCCCCCTGCTTTGTGTTGGTCGTTGTCTCGCAGGAATCTGGGGAATTCCTTTCAGACATCTTGGGGGGATGTGTTAAAAGTAACAATAGTCTGGAATGTGTATCGGGATTGGACATGTTGGGGGGGTACCCCTCGGTCTCATTTATTGCTGGGTATAAAAACCAGGGGCGATAGACTCCAACGAGATTTGCGGGTGCGCAACATAGCATTGGAGAAAATTAAAGAGATGCAGTGCAATTGTATGAGATTTCTTTCCTATTTAGAAATTCCAATCACGATACCAGTCGACGGAATGGTGTTTTGGCTTAAAAATGTGAAGATCAGATAATTTATACACACTTGTAAAAAGGTTGGTCAAATTTGGTTTGATGTTTTGCCTAATGTTGGTAAAATGTCAACTTAGCAACATTTGAGCAAATTCTCAATATTTGGTCAATGTTTGACCTACAGTGTCGGAAAATTGACCAACAATGTGGCAGCTTTAACCAAGGTTGGGCAAATAACAAATGCCCAACACTGCTTTTGACCAACGATTTTTATTAAATTAATTAAAAATTGGATGGTAGAGCCACAGGCTCCAACAAATTACGGCTGTGTAGCTATGGTAGTGGACAAAATTGAAGATACAGTTATCATGAATTTTTATCAACTTTCTCTTTTATTTTAAAAAAATTCTATGAGGATGTATGTGAACGACGTGATGTAATAGCTTAGAGAAATATGGAAGGGCTGCGTAGCACTGTGATCAGATTATCGACGAGAATAAAATACCAAATCAGTACTCTGAAATATGTGATCGCCGAGCTTTTGGTAACTGAGAACCAACTGAATCTGCTTGCCCTGAAGAAGGTACTCAGTTACCGACAGTTCCGAGTCGGCAATCACATATTTCAGAGCACGGATTCTATATTATATTCTCGGGCGGATGTAATAGCTTGCTCTGTGTGAAAGATACATGTATCTAGGGACAAAAACTCAAACATTGCTAAAATATAGAGCCTTCAACAATATGTAACTCTCTAGCATTTAGAACTTTTGCCATGCTGAAAATTTCCATACAGGTGCCTATCAGCATGGTTGACTCGCTTCCCAAATGTACGTTTGACACATCTGGAAGCCATGCAATTTATTCAGTGTATTGTTCGAAAGCTCAATATAAGGACCACACACTGCACAACGCCGGCAGAACGATTTTTAAGGAAGAGAGGGGGGGGGTTTGAAACCACTGGGCATCAGCCAATCACTGGCAGCCCTGTCCCACTTTCTGAACAAGAGAAGGGGAATACGCCCAGTCAGGCCAAGAACCTGACTTAAAAGGTGAGGGATGTCATTTGAAAAATGGCTACTGAGAAGACATGGGACATTCACCTTTGAGGGGTGAAAAATCTTTGGTTACCCTACTAAAAAATGAAAATTAAATGAAATCTGAAGGACCGAACAACAAATTGCTCTTTGTTTGAGAGGCCTCAGGGGTACAGTTGCCCGCCATGGGGCTCCAAACTTTGTTGATTTTACACTATTTTCAATGTCTGTGGTGCAGGGCGCCATCTACTGTTCACACGTATCGTCTTCGGCCCCAGCGCGCGTTCGGCTTACCCGCCCTTACTCAAGGCGTGCGTGGCTACCTGAATACACGACGCACACGCACGACCACTGGTAGTTTCCGTCGTGCGTGTGAGTTGTGTGTCCAGGTACTAGGTAGCCACGCGCGCCTTGAGTAAAGGCTAGCGTTCGGCCCGCAATGCCAGCGGCCGGAACAATTATCGTAAATGTATTATCATATCATGGAGGTAGGAAAAGATGCTACAATGTAGGCCTACTTGGATTGGACATGGAAAAGGTTGAGGTTGTCGATCTGACGGTCGACAGCGAAAGTGATTTTGAACTTGAAGAGGTTTGTTCATTGTATTTATTTTCTGATTTGTGCTAGTTAGAGATAAAATCCCGTGGGATAGATGTGTAACGGCGTCATGTAGAGATTCCCTATACTTTATCTTATTTCTACCTCCGTGACTTTATGTCATGCATGCTCTGCGGCCTTTTTTGCAGGCCAATCAAATTGAAAGGCTTGCAAAAAAGGCAGCATGTCATCTAATCAAAATGGTGGTTTGCCCCTTTTCGGTCATTTGGTGCAACTATAATACAGGGCCAGACGGTTTGGACTTTTTTCGACGATCTCCATTCATTTTGTGTTGCTTTGTGTCTCAACTTCTTTCGACATCGTAGCTGAGTAGCCTAGCCATCAACCGTACCCGGAACGTTTTGGAGGTGAATTCTGAGGATTTTGATTTGGGGTACTAGGAGCTATTTTGAGTGAAATGAATGAATGGAAGTAAAAAACCTATAGACGGTACTTGAACCCTACTGTCGTGACTATAACCTGACCATGTTCAAATGTTACAATATTAATAAAAGGTGATTTGTAGGATCCAAGTTACCTGTACTTGGACTAATTCAATGCGACATCATAGCCAGTGATTTTCTTGGCCATCTACAATAAATATACACCCAAAACCTTAACAGTAAGGTTTAAGTAACTAGTGAAATCATGTTCCAATTTGTTTCCTTTCCAAATTACCACAAATCTTATATCATTATCCTTATAAAATTTTCATAAATCTAAATTTCCGATCTTCTCGAAAATCATCAGCCTCAATTTCCAGGATCAGCTTAATAGTCTTACTACTGCAATTATGACGAAACTTCATCAGTAATTTGCTGAACATCTGTCTTGGGAGGTGAACTGTTGCCATGAAGTCATTAATGCCGACCGGGACATCTGTGGCTGGAATTAGGCCCTAGTTTGCCTAATTAGTAATTGTCACAGAAACAGATTTTTCCATCTTTTCCAAAGTGGTCAAACAGATCCACAAAAAAGCTAAGTCTGCTGGCTCAGCTTTCTGATGCTAGGGAGTCAAAACTGGTCTTGCATCACACAGTCGCTCTCCAAACCCCTGCCTTTCTTGAGCAAGTCAAAAATGACTTCTGACTCTCTATCTCTCTCTCACATAAGAAAACTCCAACATGGACCCAAAGATTCTAATTGTGTCCGATTGTACAATGCGACCTATTCTTCATCGACTGGTGTGATTTGATTCACAATAATCCGATGGGTGTTCTGACAATTAACACGGCCTGAACAAAATATCATGGCGTAAGACGGGAAGGCGTTTTCCCACCTCGCGAACGCCTTCTCTGAATGGCAGAGTTACGTCTATGTGGGAATGACGAACAATTGATTGGCTAAAACTTTTGCATGATTCCATTACCTTCGGGGTAGATTGATATTTACTCAGAATAAAAACAATGAACGGAACACAGTAAAAACATAATCGGAAAAACACAACATTCAATTCATGCACTGGTTGCACTGTAACAACTATGTCCAAATGTTACATGTAAAAGAGGCAATTTGTAGAGTCCTAGTCACTTGGATTACATTCAGACTTGCTCCAAGATGACTGTTTCATAGCTTAGTGAGAGTGCTCCGTCAATGTTTGACATGGCAAGAGTGAAAACAGAATGCAGTGTAACAATTGTAAACATGCCCGCTGTGTGCAGACTTCAGCCTTGAAGTATGGTAATCAAGCAAGCCAATCAGATGTGCAACGCTGTGATATCTGTATCCCGTACTCGACCTGCGTTATCAAATGTCAAACTGCCATCTGTTTGAAGATAGGTTAATATAAATTTGCATAAGATTTGCAAGATTCTAGTGCAGGCATGGTGTGAGAAAGACAGTAAGTACAAATACAACAAACGCTACCAATTATTGATGTCTGGACTACGTACTAGGTTTAGTATTTAGATGGACTGCTTCCAGTTTGGAGACAAGAGGTCAGTCCCAGGCCATTTTGGACATTTTGTAATTTTTGCCAGCCCCCAACAGTTGTGAGATTTTCCTTGTGAGTTTTTTGAAAATCTCAAGACTTTACAGGATGTTTTTTCCTACTCACAATGTGATTTTTGGCATTTGAGGATCTTTTTTAACCTTAACCCCCTAGACCTTTTTACAAGGAACCATCCTGAATCCTCCGAAATCCTCATATTTTCAACATAAAAAAATTGCATTGAGCTAAAATCCTCCAAGATCCTCTGAAATTTCATGAAAATGTCATTTGGAAGTGTGCCTAACTGCCCAAATCCTTCAAAATCCTCCAGCAATTCCTGTCATTATGTTGAGGCAGTGCGAATGGCACTATTGAGCTGTGCAGTTGATTCAAAAGAAATGTCGGGCTGCATTTGTGCTTGACTACATGTAAGCACAAACAACATAAGGTCTAATCCACGACCTGCACGTATGGCATCCTTCAAAACAGCCATGCACTTTTGCCATACACCCTGAATCCTCAAAATTCCTCCACTTTGCAGAAAAGGATTTTGGAGGGTTAAGGAAAGGAAGTCCAAAATTTCACTAGGTCTGAATTCCAAGTTGTGACTACAAATTCACAATGTCATCGGAAGCACATAGCCAGATGAAGTTTTGCTGCCGTAATATTTCTGAGTATCCAAAAACACACACTGTGCATGTTCGGTTGCCATGCCGTTGCTGCAATTGTTATTCAATTTATGACTTCAGGGTTAAAGATCATCAAGTGGTTCTTGCTTACTTCTCGTGTCATATTATACTAGTAGTTGCACTGTATGCTTACACCTCAATCTACAGGTATCCTTAAACCTCCCAACTGACCAGACCAAGAAAGACAGTGCTCTTAGAAGTCCACTACTTCTCAAGTCACTGTGTCATTTATGAAACCCACCATTTTGAGTAAAATACACAATATATCTGAATAGTGTAGAATTCAGTAGGGTTTAATGGGGTCAATAAAATGGGCACTGGCTTCTGTGGACAGTAAATGACAAAGTTACATAAAAATGACTAAATATCTTTTTAAAAACCTTTGCACATTTGGCTTTATCATGTTCGTGTATGTCATTTCTGTGGTGTTCAGACTTTGTCAAGTCTAGGGTTGTCTCAAGTTTCTACAGCAAGCACTTTCTCATGAACCTCAAGTGTTCCTACTTGCTTAAGATACCGGTAGTCCTGACATTTTTAAATTATTGCATTTTCTCTGTAAAGTTGCCCCAGTGGTTGTTCATGGTTGTAATCATAAATTAACTGTATACTTGTTAATTAATGTTAGTCTGCAAAATAAGGTTTTAGTTCATTAGTTCATACCAAACATGAGCCTAATCTTGCACACCTACATGATGTTATTCAACGCAGTGTATGTGACAAACTGCCTCTCTAGCAGCGCGTTCCCACTTGAATTGGGAAAAGGTGGATCTTGATTTTGGTGTGATCGTTATCTTACCGCAACGAAACCGCAAGTCGAGTTCCCACTAGTGCTTGATCCACCTTTTTGTACGGAAATGTCGAGCCCGAAAGGTCACTGAGTTCGGTATTGCACATGTGCTAGCTTGCTGAGCGCGTGCTCTGTGGCAGTGTGGCGTGCTAGGGCGGCATGCCTGTGACCCTACGGTGTTCTGGGTACGGAGTTCTACTGACGTGAAGACCTTGAATCGCACCGAATGTTCAGCCTAGTACATTGTCTCTTCAAATTTTGCTTCCATTTTTGATACTCTGTCACACGCTGTGGGCTATACGCTAACACGGAATTAGTTTTTGATGGAAAGCAAGTGAAATTACACAAATGAAAAAGGTTAAGAAACGGACGAATGCGCAAAGAAAATTGTGAAAGGGCAAGGCACACATCGCGGCATGCATGCATTGCGCATGCGTAGTGACACATTTTGCTAGCCTGTAGATCAGCAGTTGTTTATTGTGCATGCTGTGCACGTTAAAAAATACACATGAGCTACATGCCAAAAAACGTTTTTGTTTGTTCATCAGACCGCAAAAGTTTCGCGCCACTCGTGCACGGACGGATGTTGACAGGTCAAATTGCCGGATTAGGTCCACCTTTTGCGGTCCCATCTGATCGTGATCCGCCAATTGCAGGATCCCTCCCTCCCTCCCTCAAAAAAAAACCAGGAAAAGGAAAGGGAGAAAAAAACGTTTTGGAGGAAGCTTAAAATCTGCACATACTGTACGTACATGTACATGTACCAATATTTGAATGAAAGGAGAAATTTTGTAGCTCAAAAATAGCAGATTTGTCCCCCAATCAAAGATAGGCATGTAAATTTCTATTCATTACCTGCATGAGTTTTTCTTATTTTGTGTCAAGCCTTTGTTATGAGTTGATTCATTTTTTTGGGTTTGTTTCTTTTTTTTTTACTGATTGGTTTGGTTGGTTTTGGATTGGTTTTTTGGTTTTGGTCCAAAGTTTGGGGGGCTTGGTTTGTTTGTTTTTTGCGGTTGGTGGTTTTGTTTTGTGGTTTTTTTTTGTGTTTTCTTTGTGGTTTTGTTTTTGTGAGTGTGCGAAAGAGTGGAGATGATGGTACTTATGGGCACTGAAGTTACATGTACCGGATAGTACATGAGTAGTACATGTATATGCATAAAATGAAATTAGAAATGAAATCACATTGTACCTACATGTAGTGTGCCGGTATATGTACGTTGTAGTGCATGCACTTACAGTACTTGTAGCACGGAATTTATCAAAAGGCAAGAACGTCTACTGTATGTGCACTGTAAAACTAATACATGTAAGTGGGTTTGGAATTTCATTTGGCTTGGGAAAATTGGGATAAATAAATCATTTGAGTAAGAAATACAGTACATGGCTTCATGCTTGAATCATAACGGAAGGAGTTTGAACTGCCCGGGCTATAACATCTTGCCAGTTACCGCTTTCTGGCATGCCCGGTAAGTCCATATCCAGAGTGCAGTGAATACTTGCTACGCACCATCTGTTTCACAACCATGAAACCCCTTTGTACCCTATAATCACTGCCGCGATTTTTTTTGCTGGTACATGTAATCTGCATCCTTAAAACTTTGTGTACTGAGGTATAGGACATTGAATATTCATGCATTTGTTGGTGCTTGGTATGATCTCATAACAACATGAAATGTAATGCTTGTGCAGTAGCTTGCGTTACGCTGTGTGCCCTAAATATACATGTGTAGTCGTTGCCCTTAACCCTAACCCTCCTCAATCCTCCAACAGGTGAAGGATTGAGGAGGGTTAGGGTTAATGAAGCTTTCTTCTGAAGTTATTTTGGGGATAAATTGCCCCATTGTTCACGAGATTTTGTGTTTCATTTGAATCATTTTTATTGCGGCATTGGCATGAAAGCATATTTTACGAGATTTCATGATCACTCCCTGTGATGAAATAGCGCATTTTGTTCCTTATGAACTTAGCTTTCCAGCAGTAGTCAACATTTTGTTGGCCAGTCTTAGCCAAATTCATACCAAATCTTTGCAAACTGATGTATTGGAGGGAGGAGAATAAAATTACAAACTTTGCATGGATAATGGAACAGTGTATCAAAATTTAAAAAGTCTACTCATGATGGCAAAAGTAGGTCTAATACCGGGGATTTTTCTCTCTCTCTTTTTTTGTCACTGTAATAATTTGTATTTAATTGCAAGCAAAATACCACAAGTATTGCTCGGATATTACTGGCCCCGCTGGTCTGACTAAGATGCAAGCAGTCCTCGGGCATTTTTGGAATGTTTTCTATAATTTGTCTGACTCGGCAACGATCATTGAAAAGTTTGAAGTGCCAGAGTTACAACCCCTTCCGTGTCCTTCCTCCATGCTTGAATCAAATCATGCATGCTTCGGATAGGTTCCAACTCTCACCTTGGATTGACAGTTCATTGGGACCCCAGGTGGATAGGAGCATGTTACACCAGCACTGTACATGTAATGTTCTCAAGTACTAGTACTGGAGCTGCCACTCCACTGGCTCATTCTTTTCACGTCATTCTGTGCATTCCTGTAATTCCAAAACATTACCATTTTGCATACACATACAGGTACCTTAGAGTGCATCCTCAATGTTTTTTGGAGAGCATTTTTTTTGGACTTTGTTCTTTCCGTGGTGTACATGTACATATCAGAGAATTCTATGTAGTTTTATTTGCTAATTCAGTCTTTGGACATAGGCTTTGTTTGTCCGCTGTTTGTTTCTTTAAATCTTTTCGCATTGGTGCATATGCATACATGTACCTGTGTATACGTGTACATGCACATACTTTGTTATGGTTCATTTGAAATGCATGGAATTGTTCTGTCAATCATACGGGAAACCTCAATAATTATTAGCATTTACTTGAGCAAGCACACAGATGCACACCCACACTCACTCATTCAGCAGCTGTGCATGTGATACTGCTGCGTGCATTCACTCCATTGGTTGTGGGGGGAGGACTGCCAGCCTCCTGTGCAACGTGTCCTTATTATGATGATTTAATCGTCACCCAGGGACCGAGTGAGCCTACACACAGCCGGCCATACACAGTGGTGGTGATGCAATGCCATTTGGGGGAATCACCTCTCTCTCACTGCCTAAGGCCAATCACACTGGGCCTTTCAGTCAAGGTGGAGCCAGCCCACAGCTCATTGCCAGCTTTATTAGAGTCAAAGCACTGTTATTCGGCTGGAGAGGCAAGATTTCCAACATCTCTCTAACCAAGGCATTAGGAATCCATGGTACTAGTATAGTACATCTACATGTATATTTGTACACGTGGCAATTCTAACATCAGATTCTAAACTTAGTTTGTGATTTCCTGTGCTTGTCCTGAGTAAGAGTGCATGCTTTCAGTTTTGGTTTGCTGGTGAGTATTTTACATACATGCAATGTTGACGTTATCTTGGCAGTTTTAATGTACATACATGTATACATGTAGGCCCACATTCAACTTGGGCATCACATAGAAACTTAGCACATGTACATGTAAATGAATCTCTATGAGACTTTTCCAGTACCAATTTAGTATTGCAGTCACAAAAATCACACAATTGACATTTGTAAACAACTTTGTTAATAGACTTGAACATGTGTTGATTTGGATTATTTCTTGTGAGTTTTTTTTTTTGAAGGGGGGGGGAGTAAATGTTCGTGCACAGTCATGTGCAGTATGTACATTTAATCATCTACAGTGTACATGTACATGTGCTGTACCAGTACATACCGTACACACTATTTATATACTTGCAGTTGAAGAAAATCTCAACTCCCATATTTGTATTCCAATCATTTACCGGTATATTTCAGGAGAGACCATAGCATGTAAATTTGCTGACGGCTTTATGCTTTAAGGACTGGGGACTGTTTTCCCAGGGATCTATGGATGATCAATACTTACGTGTACATGCATATGATATCCACCCTGAGTTGCAGTGCACCCTCACCAGCAAACGAGGCAGCTTGGTAGGGTGTTTTTCAACTGGTTACGTGCACGTACCCAGCCCACCCGCAAGGACTGAGCATTCAGAAGAGGTATTGGCCGCGCGTGCTCAGCTCGCCCCGAGCCAAACAAACATGAACTGGCCCACGCACGTAGCGAGTTCCCACCAACCACCTTTGCTACCGGTATTACAAATGTTCTCGGTGTGGATATAGATGTAGGTTGAAGCTGCTTGACATTGGCAGAAGGTGATCACCGTATTGTGACACCACCCGATTTGTATTGGCTTGGAGATTCAACAATTTCGCAGTTGTAAATGATATCTACAGCAAAAGTTCAGCTCAACATGTTTTCATAGTTATGTTACGACAATACAAGCAAGATCTAAATACATGTACTTCTCTTGGTGAAAAGTGACAGGAAGGTGCTAGCTTTTCCATCCTTAGAAAATCCTTTCATCCATACTGTAGATTTCAAAGGGTGCTTTTGTTTTGGGTCTCAGAAAGCAGTACTTCCGGCAAGTACTTGTCAAAACAGGAGAGAAAGTGCAAAATTTATCCTTCACAATAATCCCCCCTAAAAACTGTTGAATAATACCTGACAATTTTGTTTTTCCAAGGAAGCTACACACTGCTCATGGTATCAGGTCTGTGCTACTGTAAATTTATTGACAAGTGATGATAAAGTTACCATACTCCGGAGTTGAACAAGCTTTGATGAAATGTTTCAAAGTGCACTTGTCATATTTGCTTGTGCAGTAGGTTATCATAGATGGCAAAATATGCGTACATGTACCCGTACATGTAGCTTATCCCAGCCATTTTTTTGCCAATTAATTGGAAGCATTGTCACTGTACATGTACTTCCTCATTTGTGATAATGCAAAGTGAAAGTGGATATTTTCTCTGCACAACGTGGGAGTGATCGTTCCAACCTTTGAACTGAGTTTGCTGTTGAAGTCAGCATCATTCCTTTTCCTTAGGGTACATGTATATGTCACATTATCAGTTCCAGGAACTTCCATCATCACACGCTGTCACACATTGCTGTGGGTAGAGCAGAAGTTATTGAGCAGGAACACAAGACCAATGCCCCTCCAGTGCTGTACGGTACTTGTGGGGACTACAGAGTACAATCCAGTACATGCCAGTTGAACAATATACAGTTACCGAGTTGTTGGGACAGTGAGGACACAGGAATGTTTCCTACCATCCAGTCAAAAATTGCTCAATGTGGTGCCGGCCATGTGTAACACTGCACAGCCAATAATGTGATTGTGTTCTGATAATGTACAGTTCTATCAGCCATTTATGTAAATGAAGTACTTGTAGGATAAACTGACTGTAAATTGTAAGACAGCCCTAACAAAAAAAGCCAAGTCCCCCAAAATATTCTGAAGTACTAGCAGGTTTGTAGTACACATGTATGTACCGGTTCATATCACCTTGCATTATCGGCCTCTTTTCTATTACTTTGTACATTATCACTTGGTTTAAGGTTGCAATGTACATGTACATGTATCACATTATCAGCTATAAAATCAATCTACCGGTATTTCTATTTCTATTTCACTTGGTATTACATTATAAGGCATAACAAAAGGGCACATTTATTAACTGTGTTTATTTGATGTAAATGTTCATATTGTATGTGTGCGAATGTACAACAGTTTCCAATAGTTCTAGACATATTCACCAGTCATGGTCCAATCAGTGGAAAGATTCTTGGGAAAGATTCGGAATAATAAGTTTCAAATAATGTGTGGACTTCTTCATCCTGTGACAAAAAAGGGAAGCAGTTTGAACATCAGATAAAAGACATGTATACGATTTGCTAAATATTTTCATTTTGTTCTGCCGGGGACTTCTTCCTTGTGAGGGATTTACATGTACATGTAGATACATTTTACCATGATTATTTTATATAAAACATCACTTCACCCAACACTTACAGGGCATATTAGAAAGGTGTAACCCCAACAGTGCATATAACATACAGGGTATTATGGAAGGATGCCAACCCCCCCACCACCAGTGTTATCATAAAGGGACTGAGGTCTACACAAATAACTTAACCAGGCCCTCATAAATTGCTCCACTTTACACATCAAGGACTCGAAGCAGCCCCTGCATAGGCTACATGTACATAAATGTACATGTATGGGTATTTTGTCTGGAATAACAGACCTCCTTGACTCGGTGTCTCCAGGGCCATTACATCCTTGGATAATGGATTCTTTCTTGTCTGAAGGCAAATGCACTTTGGTATTCCTTGACATGGTGTCATGTGCACTGTACATGTAAGTTACTTGTGTGTTTGCCTTGAACATGTACGTGTAGGTTACATCATCTTCCCAGAAAGAATACCTCCAGTTTTGAACAGTAGTGTATTTAAATGTTCTCAATTTCAAGTACTGGCAATCAGTTTTTCTACTGGTACCTTTGCAGCCATGTCAATTACCGGTATATTAAAGGGAGAAAATGTGAGCCATTTGGATGTTAAAAGGAGTGCAGTTTTGTTACATTGTAACCAAAAAGAGATGTCACACATGTGATTGGCTCTAGCAAAACCCAACGCTTGGGGTGAAAATTCAGAATTGGAGTTTGGAATCACTGTAGGTATGTATAAGCAACAAACTTTCATTTGATGTGTGTTTGAGGAATTTGGATATACTCTGATATAGATATTGAACTTGAAATTGCAGACTTTGAAATGGAGACAAATGGCCTTCAAAGTCAACAAACCAATTTACATGTAATCAAAAGAGATTGAATTGTTCCCACGAAAACTGCTCCGTTCGCCAAAGGGGGTTTGAACTTGAAACTTCAAATATTTATTAACCATGGAAAGAAATCCCATTGATGATAAAAGTTCCCAATTTGTTCCCTGATGCAATTTTTTAAATTAATGTTACAGAACCATACTGTGTAATGGAAAATAGTTGGGGTTTGGCAGCCGGTCACATGTCCATTTCATTTTCCTACCCGTATTTGTAACTTGCATAATATTTGTTTCTATGAAAATTCCTTGCATGGTCCCTTTCAAAAATGGAACCTGTTGTGCACAGATCAAACTCTTTAATTGTTGTGCCCAACAGAAGTTTTACCCGTCAAAGTGGTGCCGGCGTGAGTTGTTGAGTTGTTGATCTGGAGTGAGAGCTCAGTGGCAGAACATGTGGAGAAAAAAAAGGGAAAACACTGGCTGAGTCTGTGCGTAATCCTGTCTGTAAGGCCTGGGAGTGCCCAGACTTTTACCACATTGAGAGGACAATTTCTTTTGTTGGGAAAATGGAGACCCAGATGTGACCTTGATAAAAATGTGTCCCTTTAATGGTTTAATTCCCCACAAAGTCTACATTTACATGTGGTATTATACTTAAACATGTGCAATGCTTTCCCAATTATTACAGAACATACGGGTGAATGTGTAGAGGTACCAGTCATTTGATGTTCGGATTTTTGTATTACTTCATTTTTCTCTGTCTCTTTTTCTCTCTCTGTAGAGGTATTCGCCCAAGAAGCATCACTTGCATAAGGTGAGGCGTGTTGTAAATCACCAGAAGACAATCCCAAAGAAGCCACCTATGTTGTCCTTGTCCAAGGCAGTCAGCCGTTTCCCAGGCACCATCTACACCAAGGACGTGAAGCCCAAGTTGACCAACTTGCATCTCAAGCATGGCTGGACCTCCGAATCGGAGCCGTCGTCATCCTCAGAGAGTGAATCAGACCTCCCCAACCCACGCTCATTTCTCTTTACTCGGCAGCGGGTCCGAGCGGCTTCGCCAATCTTGGTGGAGTTGTATCCGCCTGCCCCAGCCAAGGGATGCAAGCGGGAGGTAGACCCCAGTAGTCCCACGAGTCCACCAAAGAAGAATAAAGTGGTCCAACGTGGAGTCAGTCCTTTAGCCGAGTCAAACGATAGAACTAAGGGGCAAAGGAAAGTAAGCAACATCTCTACATTGCCAGAAAAACCAGTGTTGAAAAATCTCAGCAAGCCACTCCTGACGTTGTCCGATTTTTCAGACAGTGAGGATGAGTTTGAACCCTGCGGCAAGCGTTTCGTACACACACCTTCAAAGCAGAGTTGGCTGACTGGAACGTCACCTCATAAGACTGCAAACTTAGGCCTGCCACAACGCTGTAGAAAAGAAGACAGACCAATGGGCCCTCCTGTTCACATCACTGTTCCAGATATAAAAAAGGGTGATAAAAGTGAATCATCGGTCACTGGGAGTGGGAAGAACAAGTCTTTGGGGTCCAGAACTGATTCAAAAGTCATTTTAGATTTCTGTCGGCGACAGCGAGACATTATTGAAGCAGTTGTTGAAGAGAGCTTCATTGATGATGCCATCATCTTCATCCGCGACTTTGCCACACTACACCGCGGAGCGCCAGAGGAGTACATGATGTATCTTCTGAAAGATGTTTTGCTTGCAGATGGAATGGAAGACTGCACTGTCCTGAATGGATACGAAGCCTTAGTGCACATACGCGGTCTGCATCCCACTGCTGCCACCAGTCTGACTGTAGACTGGGATCTCCTGACAACCATCGTCAAGAAGCTCAATCTGGGGACAAGGTCGGAGGGCACTCAGACCCCACGCCTGGCCCACGTGCTTGCCTTGCAGTTTGTCGTCATCGTCCTGACAGAGGATTTCCAGGCAGCAAGGGCGAGGAGGAAGTCCTGTGCCCAAGGTTTGCTGTCGGCAGACATGTGTCTTGCCCACGTGCGTACCGTGATACAGTGGCTGTGCCAGACTGTTACCAATAAGCTCGCACCGTGCCCCACCGTGCCCGAACCCCAGCAGGAAGCCCCACACGAGGACCGGAATGTCTGGCAGTTTCTGCGGCAGATCACCAAAGACTCCAACTCCAAGCCGGACAGAGCCACACAGATAGCCACACGGACCATGTGGTCAGAGGGCTACCTCACTGTCCTGCATCTCTTCCAAAAACTCGTTTTTCTCAGCTATGCTGTGGGGAAGAGTAATAGTGCTCTCAAAATTGCCGAAGAGTTTCTCTACCCATATCTCTACATTCCAAGCCTGGACCTCAGGAAAATATGCCTCCAAGTATGATCACTCTGCTTACACTGTTGCATATTGTTTTCTTTTGTGTGTCTGTTATTGTACTTATTTTGTGTGTGTGCAACTTTTTTTGGCAGTGAGATGTTTGCACTGTTTAACTACCAACTGCTGTTACTCGTACATGTGTGTAGGCTACATGTACATGTACATAAAGCTCAGAGCATTGTACATGATCAATGTAAAGACAAAAGACCATGTGCGGTAGCTGTTGTTAAGGGTCCAAGCCCTGCAATTCCCAGCTGAGGGCTTGGGTTGCATCTGCCGGTGACCTTGCATAAAAAAAACTGTACATGTACATGAGTATTTACCACAAATTTCCTTACTACCAGTAAACATGTACCTGACTTACGCTCATGCATGTATCCATTTACGGGCTGTATGATTGACTGCAAAATTAATCAGCACTCTTCCTTGATACTGCAGTAGGTTTGTTGGTACCAGATGTTTTGGAAACACCCATGTGTATTAGTGTGGTGTAGGTTAACCGCAGATACCGTGCACATTGTATGTACATTGTGCGTGCATGTATGCGATAAGAAAAGGAGAGCTATCTATCGGTGTGGCTGCCAGGATAATTATTCTAGAAATTTACAGATATCGTTGTGCCACTTACTTCTAGCCCAGATAATTTGCTGTTTTACAGTTTTGCAGTCAATTTGTCTCTGTGTACAGTTGCTCATCCACAGGTGTTTGGTGTCATGAAAGTCACTCAGAGTGAAGATGAATTAACCATTTGTCGTGCATTGAAAAAATGCCCCATTTAAAAAAAAGCCCTTGCTTTCCGCCACATTCCAAATGGAACAGTTGTTGCCTACCGCTATTGCTTGGGAAAGTATTGATTTGTATCAGGTGGTTTTTTACACCAAGCAGTGCAGTTTTATGCTCGTTATAGAACAATACATGTTGTGCAGTAGACGCAAGTTTACATACCGGTACATGTATATTTTTATAATGTACATGTACATGTACATGCATTGTGCATGTGCTGTGGACCATGCATGTGTACTCGAAAATCGACAGTGCACTGGTACATTAGTGTTTCCTGTCACCCAAGTCCTTTTCTGAGAAGTACCGGTACATGTCTCACATGTTCCAGAAACATCCCATTACAGTGCCCTGCTATATGTAACTGGATCAAGCCTTTCAATTAAGAAAATTAACAATTGAAATGAGTCAAGTGCAAGCGCACTAGTTGCCAGCTCACATGACAATGTGATTGGCTTCTCGTACATGTAATATTACTCACGGTCTTTTCCATAATGATAAACCATGCGATGTACACATATTTGTGGGAGTTATATGTACATGTACACATACACGAAGTACCGTACATGTACATGTAAATAGTTTTTATATGTACATGTGCGCATTGTGTATGTACAATATGTGTCCATATTACGCATAAATTATTCATGTACATTGTACATACAACATTGGCTAACATTACATCATACATACGTGTACACGTGTACTACATGTACATGTACTGTACATGCGATATTCTTTACAATGTACACATTCAAGATTTTCGGTATCTTGGCATATGCGTGTATTCCACTGTACATGTAAATGTACACCTCCAAGTGTAATGGTGTACCATGTACTGGTACATGTGTACACATAAAAGCTAATCATACAATGGACCTTTCCCATGAGATATGCAAATAAGGCAGGCGCATGCGCATAACTACCACTGGTAGGCAATGTTGCATAAATCTATGACGCAACAATACAAATTTCCATGCTTGTGCAGCTATGAGCACATACACGCCATTTCTGTATTAGTACAGTTTGACATGAGTGCCAAACTTAACCCCTTCACGCCGGGAGACGGTAAGAGCTGCCATAAAAATTGAGATCCTCGGCCCGCTTTTTAGCTACTAATTATTCTCGGCCCACGCTTGAGCAAACACGGTGAAAGAAGGCAGACCCTAACTCTTATATATGGTAATTGGCCTTTGTGTGTAGCCCAGAAATGAAAAGACCGAATTTGCATCATAATCACCAGCAAAAACGTATAGCACCGAAGGCGCAAGTTGGATAACTCTGCCCAAAAGGTGTAATTACCATGGGCGCCATTTGAGCAAGTGATACGCCTGTGCAGTTTACAGTAATGCTTAGGTGCAGGCTCACAAGGTGCACATGCCTGCTGCGGCGCCTGCACCTGTGCATTAATGTGCATTGCGCAGGCGTATCGCTTGCTCAAATGGCGCCCATGCGATTACAACATTTTACGTGTGTTCACGATGAAGTTTGCAATCTTGCGCCACTACGCGGTGCTGTACGATCTTTGATCACCAGCTTCACAATAGTCCCCACTTTGAAAGGAAGCAATGGAAATATGGAAGCGTGAGTAGAGCCGCATGTCACCGAACAATGAGCTTTTTCATTGTGTAATTCAAAGCGTGCAGAGCACGCAGGGCCACAAACCGAGAATTTGCGATTTGGCAACCTGAAAGTCATATTTTTTGGTCAAATGTTCCAGCAAAAGTTTGTATGTGTATTTTAAAATTGTTGTGGAAATGATAAAGCAAAAGATCTGCATTGGAAGGCTTTCAATTTTATTACAGTATTAAAATTTCTTTTGAATTATGTAGGCACATATTCAGTGTATGTGACATATATTGATGTGCTGCTTGTTTCTAAATTTCTAATTCAGACACTGACCTGTGACCCTGTCAGGTCAAAGCTTATAGAACTCTTGCTAGAGAACCTCTGTGAGCAGAAGTCCATGGAACAGCAAGGTGTGCTGTCCATCCACAAGATGGTGACCTGTCACTTCAGATCGGGCCCCATGAGAATCAGTGAGTTCGTGCTGGCGGAGCGTGACGTGCATGTGGGCGACAGGAGGAAGGGTTGGTCCCCTAGCAATGGGATGCAGGAGCGGCGGATGGACGAATGCGAGGAGCTGGCCATGCTGCTGTTCTGTCTTCTGCAGAGCTATATCCGGAACAAGACAGGTGGGCAGTCACTGCTTTGCGCGAACATCACTTTCAAGTAGAAGGGAACCAGTTACAGGGACACTGGAGGACATGTAAACCCCCCAGCAAATTTTCAGTTATATTTTAGGATCGGCCGCGATTTAGCAGTGTACCGGTACATGTACATACTCAGAAAGGGCAACAAATTCCATTTAGTTTGTACACATGTGTGGAGATTTATCATGGATTGAACTAGGATTCTGCTGGGCTGGCACTGTAGCAAATACCTGTATTACTCTGCCATGGTGTCACCATGTCTTAAACGAAAAATGCAATGAGAAGAGTATCACACTAACATCGTACAGATGACTTGCAAAAAATGGACCATTTTAATGCAGAAAAATCCCAGAGTCACATGGTCAATTATTACATTTACATGTACAGTATCTCTGGTGTGAGAGGCTTTGGATCATAAACACAGACAGAGATAAAATGCCGTTTGTCCCTGGGCAAGGTAGTTTTTCCCAGCAGGTGTGGCTCACTTCACAGTATACCACCAAGAGATTACTACTTTCATAGTTTGCATTATGCATACAGGGTAACAGTTTAACATCTGTTCGCTAACGACTGGGGATGAGGGACTGGGTAGTTTTTATTTCGGCAGCAAATGAGTAAATATTCATGTGCCACATTGACATTTGAGTTGGCATTACTTTTTATGCGTGAATAACAATGAACGTTTTGTAAATTGACAAATCTGAAAAAAAGCAAAAACATGTAGATGTACCAGTGTGTTTGCATGAGATGTCCCACCTGCAGTGCAAGGGATGGAGAACAGATTTCTTGTAAAATAACACCGCCCACTATCATGTCGACTGCAAAGTGAAGAGATGGCTTTTTAATTTGAGGCAAAGCACAACTGTATATGTAGGTGGAGCAGTGCACGCTTAATTGCTTGTCCTGTACATGTATGGCCTAGCAAGATCAAACAGACAGAGTTGGTGACAGTGTTTGAGTCATGATATGGGGTAATCCCCTGGGGGGTTTGAACAAAATCCTAGGGCCTAAAAGAAAAGCCTGTGTTTTTAAAAAAAAAATTCTATATACATGTCGTCTAATAATTCAGTTCATTTACTCTAAATTTCGCCTCCAAAACAAATCAATCTTGTATTCTGCATCCCTCTTTACCATTCTGAAAGATTTAAAACTGATCTGTTTCGAAATATCTCTAAGTGACTTTGCTTTTCCTTTTCCTTCCATCTTTGTCTATTTTAACCTCTTCACGATGGGATTCTTTTGACCGTGACTCCTGGGCTGGGGTATGCCCTGAATGGAGGGCTTTGTCCAGCAGCAGGCCCCATTAAACCAGCAGCTGCATGGTGAATAGACTGTATGTGTGGTATGCACTAATGCTCACACAAAGTTGCTATATAGTAGCAGTCATCCGTAGCGAAGGGGTTAAGTGTGAGGTGGTAAAATTCAACAGAAAATTCAACGAGTGGTCACTAAGATCAGTGAGGTGGGCCGCCTCCCAGTTGAATAGGCAGGGGAACCCTGTGATATTTGCAGTGTCAACTTCCACTTCAGTATACATGTGTCTGTTACCTACACTGTACATATAGTGTTACACGCATATGGTGTTTGTGCATAAGTGTACCATAATTGACTTCAAACTGTTGTTATTTTACTTGGCAGGTAATTTGCGTTACTTAGTCAGTCTTGGGAAAAATTGTATATACATACATTATGTATGATGTGGCCGGGATACCGGTTCAACAAAATTGGACCCCAAATTTATAGAATGAACACATGGACATGAAAGGTGCTTTTTTGGCCCAAAATACCCCCTGATTTGGCAGTTCTATGTTCAGTTGAGAACAATGCAGCATGCAACCCACCCACTGTAACTGAACGTTCGTGCATTGTCTCGGATGTATTCTCTGTGTTCATTTTGGCAACGTCTCAGTACTTTCTTGCCCAAATGCCCGCTGGTCAGATGATATTGACACTGCACACACAAAAAAAGTAGTGGTTTGGAAACTTGATTCCTCTCGTGGTTGATTTATGACAGCAACACAACCCAACATGCAGTAAAATGACCTCGCTGCAGATGTTCTATACATCTTGTTGAGACAATCTAGCAAGTGCAGAGTGCGCGTGAGAGATTCTACTGTTGTCAGTCCAGTGACTCAGACAAAAGCTGGTGTTGCTATTTGTAACATCATCGTACAAAATGAGCTTTTGAGGTCATTTGCTGAATCACACATCTGTTTCATTAGTTGCATTAGAACGAGCAGACTGAGCTCTGTGATTATTTTGTTTTTTCAGGGACGTGTCAGTGAGTTTGAAAACCTGACAAAAATAGACATTACATTTACATGGACATTGTGCACACGTGCATGTATGTGGGCAGAAAATTGTGAGAGTTTCTATTGATTTACCTTGTGCAAGATTCTTGTGAAGGCATTCAACTTAAACAGTGCTTCTTGCAACTTTGACATTTCTTTGGTTTTAAATGTGTACATGAAGATCTTGCTGAATATAAAAGGTATGGTCAGATGATTAAAAAACCTCCGAAAATTACAGTGAAGTTACTTCTTTTGTTCTCCTTTCAGCCCAGTCACTACAGACAGGGAGCAAAGGTGTCCAGTCATCTCAGTGCTGCGACAAGTCCTCACGGAGGTCCGGGCTGTACCACCCTGCGGCTGAGGCTGGGCTGAGCATGGAGGACAGGGAGTGCCTCCTGCAGATGGGCGACCACGTAGAGGTGCTGGAGGCCTGTCTGAGGGACCACTGTGATCGGCTGACACCTAGGACCAGGCTGTACCTAGCGCAGATTGAGAGCATGAGGGAACTGGCTTGATGACGAGGGACGGTAGGGGCCAGATTCTACTCACACACGCATGTACCTCAGATTTAAGAAGGCAACAACGTACCTCAGAATACCGGGAGATATGTGTATGGGGCTTCAAGATTTATGGCCACGTTTATCGTCTCATCCAAAATGTGTGCCATTCAGCTGTCCATGCTGGTAAAGAGTCATTACGCCTTGATTAAAACGACTGCTTAGTTTTCACGACAGTAGTGTACATGTAAATGATGAAAGCTGGACTGACAGTTCTGGCAACCTTGTTTGGTTTGTTGGGCAGTGTGCGCATACCTGTATGTGCCAAGTGAGTAGCGTGGTCTTTCAGACATGTTTTTTTTTGCCTGCAGAGACACCAGCATGTTTCACCACAATGCTGCATCCTTGATGTACATGGAATACCTGCATGGGTCCTTTGTTTTCATGGACCCAAAGTAAAAGGGGATGGGGACATCGCATGTCACTCCTACTGTGAATGCGATCTGTATTCCAACCTGAATGTGAATCTCATTCCATTGAATGTTGAGATTTGAAGCTTTTCGTGGTGGAGGTAGCAAGTAAACAAGATAGGTTTGTGGTAGCACCACGGGTATACCTCTTTTTTGAGTATTTTTGGTTCTGAAAAGAACCGGTGGTACGATGGACAGAGCATACTGTCCAAAACGTTTACCGCCGGTTCTTTACAGAACCCCACATACTCAAAAAAGAGATACATTCATGGTGCTACTGCAAACTTACATGTAGTCCATTGAATGTTCTATAGTCCTAAGCCCAGAGATTCCTGTAAAACTGGCTTTCAGAGGGGGAGGGGGAACCTTGTGTGTACCTGTGCAAGTTTGCATGTCTTTACCATCTGCCCTTTTGGTCCAAAGGGAAGGGGGAACCTTGTGTGTACCTGTGCAAGTTTGCATGTCTTTACCATCCGCCCTTTTGGTCCAAAGGGAAGGGGGAACCTTGTGTGTACCTGTGCAAGTTTGCATGTCTTTACCATCTGCCCTTTTGGTCCAAAGGGAAGGGGGAACCTTGTGTGTACCTGTGCAAGTTTGCATGTCTTTACCATCCGCCCTTTTGGTCCAAAGGGAAGGGGGAACCTTGTGTGTACCTGTGCAAGTTTGCATGTCTTTAACATCTGCACTGTGTCAAACTTCTTTTGATACTCTGACCACATAAGGAATAACAGTCCTGTCTACTCTTGCTATTACATCAAGTGTTATGACTGGAGGCAAAATTTTGCCACATACAGCAAGATTGTTTCATCTTAAATCTTAGTACACAGGTAGTGCACAGTTTCAAAATACACAGGTGTACATGTCTATGTTGTCAACAATCCTGCGACCACAAGTGGTAGCGATACCGCTACTTTGCCATGGTGAGACATACATGTACCTTTTACATGTAGGTTGTTTGAAGATTGCCATTGAAAGATTGGAATTAAACACAATCTACTGAATTAAGGGGAGTATCAGAATCTTTACCTTTGTCGACCTACCTGTCATCTTGGTCTGTGGCCATTATGACTGGACAAAACTGGGAGTTAGCGAGGAAAAAATAAAAAATTTATTCGTCTGCAAAAAACCACTTTTGGTGCCCGCCGTGCAGTTATGAGAAGAGATCATAGGTTAGGGGTTGAGGTGGGACGTGCAGTCATTGTTTTTTGAAGACTGGTGCACCGCCTGTGTAGCACGAGAACGCCAATTGATTTGAACTGAAAGAGGACGCAGTATAACTCGTTCATTTGTGCTTCAGGTTGATTGTTGATCTGCAAAGTTCTGCATGCTCATAGGCCAAATATTTGCTACATTTACAATGCAGAGATTAATAAAAATGTACATAATGTAGAAATGTGTATAATGTGGCACACTCACCGATTATCCAAATGTGTGTATATATGTTTCTATTTACACATTCCTATACATGTACGTCATGAAACTTTTTCGTCATCCTTTTTGTAATTTTGCAGTATTTATTTAAAAACTTCTTTCTCCTATTTGAGAAGAATTAAGTAGGAGTGGAAATATAAAAATGGCAGCCTGACACAAACTGTTGCTTCAGTGTTTTATTTACTGCGTTATTGCTACGAATTTAGATGTACTTTGAATGCAAGCGCATTTCTCTTGAAAACTGAATGGCCACAATCATGAGTACACCTGCATCAAATGTGTCTGTGTGATTTCCTTTCCTCTGGCATGACGTGGCGAGGTGATTGGGCATTATGTAAAGTGTTTATAAAAGCATTAAAATTTGTTGCAACTGACAATGACCCACTCCCAACATTGACTTTTTTTTCCATATTGTTTATACATCTCGTGAATGTACAATGCAAGCGCTTCTAAAAACCTTAGCCTGTCACAGATGGGGATGCCATCAAATGGAGTTGCAGCTTCACAGCTGAAAGAATTTCACTATATAGCGAGCACTATAGCCGAGGGCATCCATGATTGAGGCCGTATCATTTCTTACAGTAATGCGGCTGTAGGCTACATGCATCATACATGAATAAACGTGCAGAAAAAATCTAACAACAAATCTTATAAAAAGTTGATAAAACAATCACAAAAAATACATACCAGATATATACACACAGTCCCTACATTTAAACATTATTTTTTATAAAGCAACCTAACCGGTTTGCATGTATTTCTCAAGATACAACTGAATTAAGTAAATATAGACAAAAAAGAATATGCATATTACAAAACCTGCACCGAAGCTTTGAAACTCAACCGCAGACTTTTGATCATATGCATGCAAACTAAAATTGTCACGAAAAATATATAAATTGAAGAAGCAACAAAGCCTTAGCTTAAAAAGTACTGCAATCCTACATTTAAAACAAAAGATTACCCTTAATAATAAGTACGTGGACACAGTGTTTGAGAATAAGAAAAATATAAAGGGTATGTTATCAGAACACTATTTTATGTAAATGTTGACAGTATTTGATAAGATGAAATATTTAAACCAATGTTTGAATACAATAGTTGAAAGACACTGGGATACCTGCTATAATGCACAATGTTTAACAAACATCAATTGTTGACCTTTGCCAATGTAGTTTTTATCAGGGACACTCAGTTCAAAAGGCTTGTGGAATAAAACAAATATGCTTACTTTTTACACCCATGACCTATGACCTCTGGCTTACCAGTTTCCAATCCCAGTCGCATGAGCTTTAGTGATCAAACAGTTAATGTCAACTGCACTTGCAAGCAAGGAGGTTTAGTGGGCTCGAGCTCTGCAGTCTGCATAAATTTGTCGCTTTCTTTGCTCACAAGCTATGCTACCGCAAATGCCAATATTGGTTGGCTTTTGCTCTCAGGTGAGATGTGGAAAGATAATCATGGGTGGAGGTGAAAGACAATTGTAGATATTGTAGTACATCAGATGTATGCATCCAAGGTCAAAGAATGAAAGACAGCGGTAATTCACATAGAACAGGAGTAAAAGTCAAGTTAAAAGTGCTGAAAAACAGTCAGGTTTGTGATTCTATGTGACTTAAAAATGTTAAAAATTCTTTAAGTCAGCCATCTTGTCATATAAAGGACTGAAAACTATACACAAATCCCTGAATATTTGAAACCGTAAGGAGTATGTAGTACTGCTAAATTTTGAAGTGAAAAATCAAGGAATTGGTAAATACTTTGATAGATGCACACATTCCAACTGACTTATTGATGAGATTTCGTACATTATCGTTCAACTTGTCTGTAGCACAAAACTTCCACTGGGGTTGAAGGACCTTTCCCATGAAATATGCAAATAAGGCATGCGCATTACTACTGCTGGTTGGCAGAGTTGCTTAACTATGACATAACAACACAAATCTCCAAGCGTGCACAACCATAAGTGCAGAACGTCATTTCTGTACTGGTATAGTTTGACATGACTGCCAAACTTAAAGACAAGGAACTGTTACTTTCTGACCTCAGGACACTGAAAACTTCACTTAGTTTTGACAAAGGCTGTAATACGGTTTTGATTGACTTTGAACCCGCCAGGTTATGGTTAGAGCAGTTCTCCTACACTGCTGACAGTGTTGACGGCCACACTTGCACGCAGTGGTAGTGGCGCACATGCACCTGTCAAATTTGCATGTTTCATGGGAAAGGTCCATTCCCTCCCCTGTGCTTCGTTCCTGTGGAAGCACTACTTTTTAGATTAGATAACTATACTTTTAAATTTTGCATCACATGGAGAAAATTTTCCTTTCTTTTCTGCTGTTCACACTTGGTTTCAAATTTAAACACAATGTAACAAACAGTTTTTCTGGACAAAGACCTTCACAATTGAATTTGTAAGATTTTTTTGGGTAATGCAATTTGAATGTTCTATGAACAAATGCCACCTTAATCTGCAGTAAAAAGAAATTTGGTCTAGAAGGCCAGCGTAAAACACAGGTTTGTGCTGGGAACAAATGGTGTGATTTAAAAGGGACCATTAAATGTCATTCCGATAGTTCGCAATTTTTTTTGGATCTGCCAGCAAAGAGCTCATGAACAAGAGGGGGCTATTTCTATTTCAGATCTACTCGTTCCAACACCTGATCACTACGAATGCAAATTTGCTCCCAGCTGAACACCTTGGTGACCGAACAACCTCTCAGGCAAAATTGTTGATGCCACGTTTCTTGCACTCTCTGTAGCGCGTGCATTCTTGCTGAATCTGTCTGCACAAGAAGAAGGCCAGAAGCATGACGAGCAACTGTGACAGGAGAAAAAAAAGAAAACAAATAAGTTCTGTTAGTCTTCAACAGAGGGCGCCCTTCCCACACTAAATGTACATGGGGTTCAGTTCACTGCAGACAAACCAAATTTGTAGGATGTCCTGTTACCATGGGACTTTCTTGTTAACTATGAAATGTGGTCGCACCCAGGATGGGGGGGGGGGAGGTGGGACAGCTAAGACTACAATTTACCTCCCACGAGAGCTCATGATGCTCAAAGCCCTTCTCCCACAGAAGGCTAGGATTTACAGCTCTTGGTTCCTTGCACGCTGCAGACTTATGCATGCAGAGTCTTGATATGGCAGCATACACAATGAATATAGCCAGTTCAGTGATTCCCGAGTATGTTGCTTATGTAATTTTGTGTGTGCTGCGTTAGTTTGTGTACCATGCGATTGGACAATATTTCAAAGAGCTGCGGAGATGCGATTCTGACGCGACGGTATAAGCTGCCAGTTCGAGGCTCTTCATGCCAAAGGCAGCAGTGTGCAAAGAGTGAAAAGGGTACCGAAGTGTGATGTCATTTAAAGCAGTAAGTGTAGTACAAACAAAGCGCTTGCTGGTTCACGTGCTGGCTCTCAGGCTAACGCCTTTACGCACATAATCGTGCACGTGACATATTCACTTCTGTACTCTTTATCAGAGCTAGTAGTTTCAAGATGTCTGTGTATATTACACATGTATATGTTTGTTAAGAAAAAAAAATTGAAACCTTACAGGAGGGAAGGGGGCTTGACCCCACAAGCAGCAAACAAAAGCTTGCGGGAGGGGCGGCTCGGACTGGAATTTACCGCGAGAATAGCTTATGATGCTTAAGCCTTCCCCCGGAAGGAAACTAGGGATGTACTGCTATATCACAGGGAAAGGGGGGGGGCTTAATTCCACCCTGCCCCCTCCTCGGCATGCCAATGAAGATACCCTTCTTCACTTTTTCTCTTGGTAACTTATTAACCGTCTTCATATTTTTGGACACCCAGAAAACAACGTCTGACTTTTCTTGTCCCTTAGGAAAAGCCCCAAATCCTGGGCCCAACATCACGGCGCTGCAAAGCACACGATATTACCCTAATGAAGGCTCCATGGAGACCATCAGCAATAAGCACAGCAGATGGCACATTTCACCTTGGAGGACACTTTTGCTTAATTTAGTGACATAACAGTGGGAATCTCCTATGTGTGCGCGCATGCAATAATGTTTACAGTGAAGCAACATCTGCTGCTCTGGTTAGCGGGCCTTCTCTGATAACTGTGGAGCAGCTCCGTGAAATTGGGCCCTGGTTCCTGAGGAGTTCAGTAGAGTTTGTATATGTCATTCCCCTTAGGGATCCATGGGGGAAGGCCCCCGTGGATGCAGATCTTGGATGTGAAGTACGTGGGGAACTTTTTTCTCAGAAACAGGACAAGAAGCAGGGTTGGGCTGGTACAAAATGGTAGCCATCTGACCTGCACGACAGCCACTCCAAAGACGGTCAGCCCTACGATGTAGCTCTTCTGGTTGACGAATACCAGGAACTTGTCGACACAGCTGCTTGTGTAGATCACGTCCGATACTTCAGCTTGCACCTGACAACATTATGGCAAATAGTCCGGCTTTATTTAATGGCCTCTCTCACAAACAGGGAATTGAGGAATAATTATTGATCCAACAAACGAGGGAGAGGGAAGGTAGAATTTCAACACCTGTGCCACATTCTGGGCCAGAATTCTGACCTCCTGTTCTTTTGCCCGAGGGTGAGACACTAACCTTTTCCTGAGTGTTGAATCCGCACTGAGTGTTGATGATCGTGGAATCCCCATTAGGATCTTGTTTATCCATACAGCAAGAGTAAGGTACCCCGCACCTCTCCGGGCTGGGGTTTGTTGGTGTGCAATTGAAGTAGCGGTTCAGAGACCAGTCCGAGTATGATCTACCAGAACTTCCACCGTCACCCCCACAACATCCCAACTGTAAGAAAAAAAGAGCAAGAGAGACACCCAAAGTGGGATTTAGTTTCAAGAATTTGATGACTGTAAACAAAGTGACATTTTGCCGAGATTTTCTAACATAAATAAAATTTGTTACAAGCTTTGAACACTGCTGCATTCAGCTATCTTTCTCAGAAGCATTCTTGGAGGAAGTGGGGCGCAGTACCAAAGTAAAGGTGTTTCCCCGAGTCGGATAGGCATGCCAAAAAAATATGACATGGAGAAACAGAAATTAGCCTGCAGAAACTCAGCAATGTGATCTCAGTATAGTGGTCTTTTATTCATCAGAATCAAATCTCTGTGGATGAAAAGGTACAATGGAAAGGCCCAGAAACAACTGAGAAAGGAGGATTTCTTGAAATCTTGTGTCATTACAAGTCTCTTGATCGCCATAGCCTTGGTACATACATGTAGTATTCTAAGACTGGATGTTAGTTACATGTATATTGGTACATATATGACTATCCTTTCATGCTTACTAAACTTCGGGGCTACAAAAGGGACTTTATAACACTGATAATGCCTTGTGTGGACTTGTGAAATAACTGCTCCCGGTACTCGCCATTAACCACATGCTGCTGAGGAACCCTGTTTTGAGCACCAAGGGTTGACATGCAGAGCTGGGCTGCCCGAAATCAGACAAAAGAGCTGTTCCGTGTAACAAAAGACCTGCTGCTGGGAATTGCCATCATTTTTCGGCTTGCATTTTTCGAAGACAATCCGTCACTGTTTTTAAACAGTATACCACTGTTTAAGGCATAGCGCGCCTGCGGATTAGCACCCGGGACAAAAGTGCTCCAGGACCCCATTGATGAGTGTAAATGTCCATTGACTGAAATGATGAATTTTGAGGAATTTTGAAAACTTAATATCTCCCGTACGTGTGCACTGCATTTAAGAAGCAACCAACAGCAAGTGATTAATGACTCCATTCATAAGCAAGAGCATCTTTTCTTTCTTTTTTCAAGCAACCTTCTCCTTTGTACACACCAAGCTCCGCCTTCACTCATGACAGGGGTAACTTTAGATATCTGTAGGGGTGTCTGTGTGGGTACCTGGCACAAGGTGCAAGCTGTGTTCAGTTGTCACCCTGGAAGTGTTGTTATCGAGACCTCTTGAGACCATCAAAAGACCAACATAAGACCCTGCCCACTCTGAAACATTCCAGAGTAGTTAACTCTGCTACTCATGCCCGGTCTAGTGACGGTCTCAAATACAACACTACGCCTCAGCCTCTCCTCTTGTCAACAAAAGGGGCAACTTGTGCACGCAGCAGGGTAAGGCCAGATTTGTTTTTGGTGCAAGCCCAGCCCAAATTTGCTATGTGTTCACATACATGTACTTCTGCAGTGTAGACGATCAACTTTCGTGTGTCTTACCGTCCTTTGAGAAAAGTCAATAAAATTGGTGAGATCTCCATCTATCCTGTAACGTGCAATCGAGCGCTCAATGATCTCATCCACCGTGTTGTAAAACTGAAAGTGAAAATGATTTAACACAGCCAACTGTCACATCATTCTTGACATTTCACTTCTGGGGATATCCTTCTTGCTAAATACTTTGGAAGCAGCGACCAGATTGCTTTATGTGGGTGAGAAAGTTCCTGGAACTATTTTTATTTCAATCATTTAGCACTTAAAAGGATAGGCTTCTTGAGGAAATTAAAATTCATCAACACAGAACTACGCTGAAATCTGTATCAGGATGAAACAAAGAACTAGGGATTGTCCCTTTGACTAGAGAACCAGGAAGAGAAACTGGACATTGTCTGGCAAGGAAAAGCACAGTCAAATCTTCCCGGTTTTAATTCACTACCGGTGGTAGCCTATCAGCCTTGTCACATTCAGGGGACCACAGTGATGGACTTACGTTGCCACTGTAAACGAATGCCAGGATTCCTGCGACTACCTCCAGTATGAAGATCAGCAGCATGAACAGATAGAACTACAGGAAAAAAAAATGACGAAGGCTTAGTGTATCTCAGCACTGCCAACAGCCTACCATTAAATTTTGTATTAATGTAAGTTAGCTTTCAAAATGAATCACATCAGATTCGATACAAGTATGGTGCATGTATGAAAATGTACTATAAATTATGGGCCGACTGGTAAGACTTATATGCCCTGGCATACATGGTTTTTCATCTGGTTTTAAACATCTTCTCATTTCCTTCAAGTTTCATCCAAAATTTTGTCAACTGTAAAGCACTATATCATGGTAGCGCTTGGCACGGTTGTGCTTTATGGTTACATAGGCACAGGGATATCCATTGTTTTGTCACTACGTTAAGCAAGTTTTCATTCCAAGGTAATTACGGTGCCTTTTGCCATGCTTACCGCATGTGGGTCTTCATGACCTACCGGTACATGTACGTGGAGCTATCTGTTTGTGTAAAATCGTGTGCTTAACAGTGGCATGACATCGAGCCCTCAGGCTATTTGTCTGTTTGTTCAACTTTGTGGTCCTGTCTTTTAATGTCTTAAAAAGGAGGTACAACAAATAGGGGTTATCAAGGAATAAGCTCTCTGAGACCGTTTTGTATGCACTAAATTTGATATTAACCCTAACCCTCCTCAATCCTTCACCTGTTGGAGGATTGAGGAGGGTTAGGGTTAATGTGGCTTGGGCATTAGTCACGTCCATTCTCCTGAGCCGGTCAAGCACAAATTTATTCCCACTCATACATCCATTGAGTCAAGAAGTGTAAACAAGTTTATAAATTGCCAACGATTTTCTTCAACAAATTTATTGCATTTATTTAATTAAAATACCCTGTCTGGACACGTGATGGTACGTTCCTTTCTCAATTAGTAATAAACAATCTCCGTATATAGAGACTTGCCCCACCCACATGGCACATACTACATGTACATGAGGTGGTGCAGAGCCAGGTAGTGCTTTATCAACTGTTTAAGACCAACCATGCAATGGCTCAAGCCTAAAAGGAATGGATCAACTGTTTTTTAGATATCTAACAACGATGATTATTCCGTCTTGTGTTGACTCACAAACATCAGGAGGCAGCAGTTCTCTCGCAGCGCTCCCAGGAAGCCAGTGAACCCCAGGATGAAGGCGATGCTGCCCACGACAATGAGGACGATGGAGGGCTCGGTGAAGACATCCAGGTAGGACGTGATGTAGATGGTGTTTTGCCTCTCAATCAGTGCCCAGACGCCGATGACAATCAGACAGATGGAGAACACCTACAATGAGGAACAAGGAAGGAAACTTTAACTTTCTCAGCGGCCTTCTTACTGGGCTCTTTTCTTTACTTTACAGCATACCCTAGTAAGCAGGAAAACCAAGAGCGTTTGCGCCTTTTTGGGGAACCAAATCCACTGCTACATTGAATAGTCCTCAAGCCTTCAAAATCCGCAAATAATAATAACAACAAAGGATTTGGAAGAAGTCTGGCTATTACCACATGTAGATCGTAATTTCACAGCGAATCATCCCTGTACATATTATTTTCACTGAAAACTCAATATTTGAAACCAGCTAAAGTATTGCAAAGATATGAGAGAGTACAAGTTGACAAGCTGGGGGAGGTCTGATTGTGTACACTTAGTTGAAGAGCTGCTGAAGAAAGGGTACAATTGAAATTTGCCAATAGACCCATCCATTTGCATCAGATTCTGAAGTTTGCGTATGTGGTATCCAACAATGAACATAAATGCTTCAAGAAAAGCTCCAGTGATTACAAAAATAGCTAGACTCACTACTCCAATTCAGAGGGTGCTCTTCATCAGCACTACATAAGACCAGCAACAACGATCCAATTCCATGTGAGCTCCTTTATGATAATGCATGAAACTGTGCTATACTGAGGCCATTTATTGTAGAGAAATGCGGCTTTCAAAATGCCACCTTTATCAATATCTTATAAATTTGAGTGTGTTAAGCAATGAAGTGAAACTTGTGAGTCCAAAAATAGCCTACATTCTCATCAATGTTTCAAGGGCATTTTCCTTCTGGTTTTCCTAACCCCATCAAAATGAAAGCTGAGCTATGCCTGGTCATTGGAATGGAAGCAAATTAGGCCAATCACAGTGTGGCTTTCATCTATGGGTGACAGGAAAATTAAAACAAGAAGAAAAAGATGCGAGCTGTGTTACGATTGGTCAAGCTGTCATCATGGTCATGCAGTGATGGAGAGTACATGTACATGCTGTTGATTTTCTGTAGTGTGGATGGGCAAAATGCTCGAGACTTTCACCATTTTAATAAAGGATACAAGGTGAATAAACTTCCCCATCAGACATCTAACTTCACCAAGAAGGCATGTGTGAAAGTTTGTTGCACAAATAGCTGTGATGGCAGAGTGAGTTGGCGAGTTTTGCTGTAGCTATCTTAAAGGTTTGTATAAACCTTACACATTTCTGGAAGTACGGACTAGCATGACTAGTGGTGCCATCGTAGAGGAAAATATTATTCAACCGGAAACAAAATCCTCTAGACAAGATCTAGGCTTCATCAAGGTAAAAAGGTAAAAGTAAGACTAAAAGTTAAACAACAGACAATGACAGAGAGGACAAGATAATTTGGGAGGGTTACCGAGCATGATATTCCAACATGACCAAATCATGCAAAAGCTAAACTTACAAAGCAATTGGAAGACGTGTGATAGGCTAACTAGATATATACCGGAAGGCCTAGCCAACTAAGACCAAGTCTGCTAAAAAAACGGGCGAGTAACTTATCCTACATACAATGTTCCAAAACGTCGTTAGTGGGCATGGTCACCGTAACAAAGTGATGCCGTAACAAACTGATGTAACTTTAGCCTAAGAAAAGTCTTTAGTTTCCGGTCTTGTCTGTCAAGTGTCATGTCTGTCCGGAAATTGGATCACAAACCTCGATTTACAATGTTAATAGGCCTAAGCTATATATTTCGAGCATTTGCTAGTGCTTGTTGTGGTACGATACTTACCCATAGTAAAAAGTTGATGACAAAAAGTGTGTACTTGATACAAGGATTAATGTGACTCTCGGTCAAGTCTCTGCCCTCCTCCATTTTGCAGCCGTACAGCAGAAGAAATTTCAGAAATCAGATAATTTCGAGTTTAGGCCTATCTATATCTTGTTTCTGTGCCAATTTGGACTCCACCTTATTAATCATAGCATTTTCCGACGACTATTTGTTGGAAGTTTCACCTTCAATATGAAATAGTCACCGATTCTACATTCAATTCAATCAACAGGTGAAAGTGGGGTGAACCATTCTGAAATGGGGGTTTTGAGTGGGCAGGCCACATACCGCAAACACAAAGGCAAAAGAATGCCACATCGTCCAGAAATCGCAGTGGGTACCGTAGCGAAAACAAATAAAGACAGAAATACCACAAGTGAGCAGCATATGTTAATGATGCCATGGGGGTACACACATTTATTTCTTCCTTGTTTGATATACTGGAAAATAAGTAAATTAGTACCTATAAAAATTGTTTGCTTCCCCACAGAAACTTAATTTAATCTATGCCATGCGTATTTCAACAAGCTGGTTAAAAACATCAGGCTCTTAATATTCTGCAAACAAAACAGGGGGCACATTCCTAAAAGAGCAGCTTAAAAACATACAACTGCCAAACATTATCAAAACACCAACAAAACCTACATTCTGATTAACTAAAACTGATCCATTTTGTACGCGGGGCTTGCATGTAGTTTGAAGTTATGCACATTGTACATGTAGCATGGACAAAAAAAATCATTAAAAAAATCAAGCTGGTGACATGAATTTATGAACAATTGATGCCCATTTCAAAATAAATTTTGACAGGTGGAAAAAAAGTGCTGGGTTGAGGTAACTGTACGCAAACAATTAAACGTATAAAAATAAATATTAACTCTTGACAATTGACAAATCTGTAACAACTGTCTTGCACTTTTCTCTCTAACGTATAAACAATCATAATGTCATTATTTAAAATTACATCCACTGCTTCCACGTTACAAAATTCTACATAATTCTTTCATCTGAATAGAATTCGTTTTCACTAATGTGCCAGACAATGCGGCAAGCAATCTTTTTCATATTTAGCTTGAAAGCTTCACATGTTGTTCAGAGAACCATCAATGGAAAAGTCTGCTGAAGTATGTAAACCAACTTATTTTTACTATGTTGCAGTACCAGCACTCACGTCCCCGACAAGTTCAAAACAAGACCATGTGTGTGTAACGTACATGCAATTTTAATAAAGGACAGACATGTAGTAGATTTCCAAGTCTTCCTTAAATGGCAGCTAGCATACATCTGGCTATTTTTAAGCACCATCTGAATAAAAATCTTGTTTTTCTCCAACCTTCTTTCCTAACAAATGAAAGTTTTTTCCAAGCACAACAAAATTATCAGTAGATCTCTCCCACCACAAGTCATATATATATTTTTTTTTCTTACAGAAATCACAGTTAAATACATCCATAATCAAAACAAAAATTTCTATTTACCAGTTCCCATTTCAGCTGTATGGATGCATATGTACACACAAGATATACTTATTATGTGCAAATGTGTTAATTCGGCAGAAAAACAACTAAATGGGTTAAGCTACAGTTAAAAAAAGTTATGCTCATGCACTGGGCCAATGAAAGATCTACTAGAGGTGGGAAGGACAGGGCCAACGATACTCCAAACCCATCCGAACCCTTCTACTAATCGAAAGAGAAAAAGATACCATTTCGGCAGAACAATTAGTTACACAATACACTTCATGGAAAGATGATTGGTTATAAATTAAAAGGTACGAAACATAACAGATAAACATGACAATTTCACTGAACCATAGTGAATGAAATAAAATAAACACACATAGTTTTTTGACAGTTTTTTAGAACTCAACTCCATCAACTTTGAAATCTTGAAGTTTCTGACTCCAAGAACCTAACAACTGAACAGTAACTTGTAGCGACAAAAAGTGTGCCTACAAAACCAGACAGCAGCTTGCTTTATATCCAATGTTAGCAAAACTGGAATACACCCACACTCATGGCAGACCTTTGTTACCAATAAATTTCTGGATTAGCAAACCCTCTGTTAATTACACCTGACAGGACCATCTCTCTAAAAAAAAAATCATAAGTTGGGATGAAAATCAGGCAACTGAAGCACTTTTCTTTGAGAGTTTAGGGCCCCCAAAGTTACTTATATTTAGAAATATCTGAGAGGTGTGAGCTGGTAGCGTATCCCCATGCAATATTCTATTAATACACGCTACTGAATTTGACAAATGGTGAATTACTGCAACAAAGTCCTGCAGTTTCCAAACTCGTTCATCTCTCAGAAATGTCCCAAAAGAAAGACGGTTAAAAAAAATTAATCCTTCATACAAATGTTTCTAGGTACCATATATACATGTACATTGCATTGATTTAGCTGTGGTAACGCAAACATATTTTACACTGGTATTTTGTACAGTAGACAGGACCCATCGTACTGTCACCATACACAATGGAAGAATGTAGCATTCAATCTGACGGAGACCTAGCTGCAGATCCGCACAGAGACAGAGGCCAACGGCCAATGAGTCAATATAACACAAGGTGGTACTGTTTGTTGGATGCATGTAGAATTGAGCACCTTCCTCTAGGAATGCCAATTTAGTACTACATGTTACATCCTCCGGAAAAATGATTTCTTTGCGTCAAGCATGTTTCTAAACTTTTGTGCCTTTACCAATGAGAAACTGATTGGTCAAGGCAGTTTACTATTGAGTACAATGCACAGTCACTATACCAGCGTCATGAAACTTTATGTAATTGCTTCGGTTGACCAAAACATACCCTATATAAACAAAACCTCTCAAAACAATTAAACACTCTTGCCTAATATAACAGTGACTACATGCAGACAAAACCTGAAACCTGTAGCATAAAATGAGCCTGGAAAACAATATGATATCTCTTTTGCAATCAACATCTCAAATTTAAAATTGCAGAGTAAAGATCAAGTTGAGACTTGTATTTTAGGAGATTACATTCAGACTATTGCAAGGCCAATGACAAATGCAATTAGAAACTTGGCTTGTGCACTTGGACAAAATGTACATGCACAAATACAGAGGCAGGACATGTAAATAATATCAATTTTCCACTGGGGTTAAAGTACAGTACAGATCACAATTATTGAAGTAGGCAGTATTTTGTTTCTTTTCACTTAATTAAAGCCCTATTACAACTGCTAAATCACTTAGCCATATTTGATGATCAAATTGAAACTTTAATAATTGTTTCTGTAACATGGGAAAGAATTATATGTACGTTGGTTTTTAAGGTGTTAAATTTTAATGCATCTATATAGACCGAATCTTGATCTTTAGGGAGGGACTTCTTGCAATGTGGTGAACGAAGTGAATATCTTAGTAAAGCCAGACTGTTCCTGTTTGCCCTGGATGCTCTTTCATGGAATACTGAGTTCCGCTGGGAAATTCTTCCAGGTTCCTGTTGAGGATAGACCAGTCCTAAGCAAAGAGTTCAAAGTCCCTGGCAAGGATTCCCCTATTAGGAAGAGTGGGTGACATCAATTGAAATAATTACAGTTCTCGTTCAAACATCCTATGGCATTCCAACTTGAGATGCTCCCAAAGTTGAATGTCTTCTTTTCTTAGGCTTTTCTTCTTTCTTACGTACGAGAGCTTTAAAAAATATGATCTTCTCTTTGTACAAAAGCACATGATTTTCAGTAACCATTTTAAATATTGCAAAGAACCTCGATCATTATTCTGACAACTGCATGTACTTGTGCAGCTCATTTCCAAGAGTCATGTCCCAAATCTATTGCTTCATCTTTAACATTCCATAAAAGAACACAAAGACAAATTTGTAATAACAGGCATGGTTTTTACATTTGGATAGGATTTTTGGAAAGGGGATGACAAACATTTGAGGAAATGGATAGGCAGAAATGCGTACCACCTTTTTGGTACATTTTCTGATGTTTTAAAAGGATTCAATTTTTGTTTTTGAGTTTTTTTTGGGGGGGAGTGATTTTTTGCATTCATCAGAAAAATGAACGTCTACAGAAGACTCCAAATACAACTTAGTCTACAAATTCTTGCTTCGTCTGGATTCATACACCATTGTAATGTATGGTAGAATTAAAGTCAGCAATACCAACATGAGAGGTAACTTGTAACTAGCACAAGCAGTCTATTTACAATATATGGGTTACAATTTCAATGAAGGAGTTACGTGTAGTGGGTAAGGAGCAGTACCACTGAGGGACACATATGCAACTCTTCCATGAAATTAGCCACATTATATCAACACTTAAGCATCTAGCAGCATCTAAACATGTGCACATTATTGCCTTAATAAATTAATGCTACATGTGTTTGGCTATTTCTTCTCGGCGTTGTTGTCCTCCATCTCATACAGCTTGTTGTCCCCGATGTACTTGATGACGGGCTCGGGAACGAGGTATTTGATACTCTCCTTCCGTCGCAGTGCTCGCCTGTGCCGAGGGAAACAAGAGAGGATGCATGTCATCAACTCTGGGGTTTGGAATTTATTCATGGAGGGTTGTATGCCACTGCTACTAAATGGCCAGTACTTACAAAACTTTGGCAATAAATTTGACCAATTTACGTGGAAAAAAACTGTAGTCGGCACTGGGTTAAAAAAAGCGGCTGAAAAACATGTGCATTTAGCTGAAACCTTGGCTGTGATTTCAAATTTGCCAACTGGAAACTTATTCACGAACAGGCTGAGACATGATTCATTTGCTTTACTTTTTCTGTATAAACATGCAACAGGATATGGAAATAAATCAGGTTGCTCCCCCGTCCCATTCCCAAAATTTCTCCTAACAATCATGTTCCATCCTGAAGGCAATAGGTGTTTGCAGCCATCTTTTGTCCATGTTTTCAGAGGACAGGTGCAAGCAATCTGTCCTAGGTTGACCAAATCTTTAAGTGAATCAAAATAAGCAGTTGTCTCAGTTAATTATGAGCTAAATATTTCTGAACACATCTTCGACCCCGAATATTGGAAATGCAAGGAGCTGAGTGCAAAAAAAAGAGCTAAAAAAAATCCTACAACAAACTATATGCACTAATGAAACGCACCAACATAAAGCCAAGTTGGGAGCTTAAAGACTTCCTATTCTGTATACTCACCTGATTTTGGTGGAGCTGATGTCGTTGAAAATCCATTCCGTCACAATGTCAATGTTGCTCTGCAACAAAAATACAAGGGAGAAAAAAACATAATTTGACTAAGAACTGAGCGAAGGGCTCAATTCTTGATTTTCAAGTGATCACAAGTGGTCCTTGTTTCAAGGAGTGGGTCACTGGAGGCAGATGGCGGAGGGGGCTCTGTTTAACTTGCCACTGTGAATGCTGCAAGCCACAAGGTCAGATGGTGGCAATAGATTACATGTATGCCGGTATCACTTTTCAATCAGTGCAGAAAATATAGATATAAAACATGCAGTTTTAAAAAAATGTAACTACGGCAGAGAAATGCCATGTGTTTTCAGAACTTATTAAAAGCAGTTAAGATGCAGTTACATGCAAAGGTACATGTATCACATAATTCTTACAGCTTATTGTCATTTGCATTGTATAGATTTTTGCTGAGAAACCAGACACTTGTAGGTAAACTTTGACTTTATCTTCATGTCTCATGGCTTGAACCTGACATTGAGGTCCGAGTCAGAACACTTAACAGACCAAGTATGAAGCTTTAATAAAGATGCAAAAAAAAATTCCTGATAAACATTTGTTTCTTGCTTACTTGATACTTGTACAGTAGGTCTGACTCATAAACAAACTTGTGTGGGTTGGACTCTGATCTGCTGATTACAACCAGGCCGTACTTCTTCACAATTTCGGTCATCTAGGGGAAAAAAGGACAACACAAAAAGCCATTTTCATTCAGAATGTAAATGACACGCATAAATGACAACTGCAGTTTAAATGTAATTGCAAATTGTCTGGAGTTGGTCACATTCAGCTTTTCAATCCAAGACAGTGGCAAAATTTCAAAAGCTTCGGTTCGGACTTAATATTTTTTGAATAGTTTTAAGAACGAAGAAAAGTGAACAGTAAAATAAGCTCAAGTATTATAAACACTCTGGGCGGAAGCAAAGAATGAAACAGCAAATCCACATGAACTTGTGATACTTCTCAAAGTTTTTGAAACACAGATCAAGAATGGAATAAGAATTCCATCATACATCTTCATCCTTCCAGAGTCCAGGTACAGCAAAGGACTCCAGGAGGTCTGCTCCGCACAGCAACTTGACCTGGATGGGCTGCAGATTGATGTTGTTGCTGCAATTGCAGCTGGTGTAGTGCAGCTCTTCATACTCATCTGTGACAAGAAGTCAACAAGACATCTTGGTCAGGAAAAGTGAAACCAGAATTTCCCTCAAGTTACATTATACAAACTGACAACTTGCTGAAGAATAACTAATGCAAGGACCTTTTCTTCAAGGACAAAGGCACTTTTCGTTACTAGACTTGAGGCTGACATAATGTTATTATTTTTTTATGGATGATATGCAGTAAATATTCATCATCTGGGTGAAAACTAATCTTGAAATCCTCAGTTGTATCCCTCTATGAACTGCTCATTCACCATGTACATGTACTCGCATATCGGTATGAGTATAACTTGGCATGCGCAATACATGTACAATGCAACTGGCTGTACATACATGTACATGCAACGATGACAAGAACGCCATTGGGACATCAATTTCTTTGCAAAGCGAAGCCTTGGAACATCTACGAAGTCACATTCAAAATCAATATATTTCAGACGCCCTCACTAATTAAAGGCAGAGTGAAAAAGTTTCAAACAACACTCAGACAGCACACGTGTACATGTACAATAACAAAGTAAAAGACACACCGGTAGATAAAAAGAAAGTCTGCATTCAACATCACGACATATACTATGGTACATGTACCGATATCACTGTGATACAACACGAATTCAGCTGACCAATTTTAATTCTTGGCGGGGAAGAAAGGGTTGGGTTTCTTCAGGTCTCAGTATTAATTTCTTTCTTTTCCCCCTTTTCCACCAGAAACAGCTGGCAATCTTGTACAGCGGCAAATAACATCTGTGTTAATTTCCCGCTTTTTATTCCAGCGGAATGAAAGTTGAAGCCATCTACTGCGGTGATGGCCCAGACAGGCAGGCACTCTTCACAAAAGCATGCGTTCTACTACATGTACATGAATGAAGGCATGTGCCTGGACCAATATTCAGCAGAGGCTGAACAATGGAGGTAGATTCGCTATTTGCTGGCAGGATTGATTTCTGATGTCGTCCGTGGAGGTCCTGGTGCCTTATTGGAGACTGCAGAGGAAACAACTACAAGCTACAATTCCGAGTTTTACAAAATGGAAATTGTACCAAAACTGAACAGGTAAAGTGCAGCTGCTGCATAGGGTGGTCAGTGCATTTCCACTCCAGGACCACTACTTTCTGTTGTTGTTTTTTTCTATTTCTTTTTGAAGTTGTACTTTTTCGGAATACATTTCAACAGAAAATACAGAATACTCATCTTAAAGTATCAATCAAACTTTTTTTTTCTGGACACTTCAGGATGAACCCTGTTGACATTTGATACCACTCACCTCAATTCATTAACCCTTAAACGTTCTCTGCAACTTGGGTATTTTTGACATGAAATTTAAGAATCTAACACTGTGCAGAATACCAGTGACATTGGCACATACCGGAGCTTGAATTCAAACTATGGTGGACAAAAGTGTCCTATCTGGGCACTGAATTAATGAATCCTTCAAGATGACTTTCTTTTTTCAAACAGTGAATGAAAATTGGATGATGCAGAATGGGGGAGGGGGAGGGTTGGGCTGCACATGTACACACTGTTTGAAGCAACTATCATTGCAGTAACAATGACAGACATTGTTGAAAAAAAAAGTATGTCTGTCCATTGTATTTCATGCAATATCTTAGCATTAACCAACATAGTACATGTTCACTGCAACAGGACATGTAAATTAAACATGGCGCAGAGGATTAATGAAAAAAATTGTTGTGTCAACAAAAGTGCCATGGAAAAGAATACATCAAACTCGTAATGTAAGTACATGTACATCAAGACAGAAACAACCTCGGAACAGGGAAAAGGATAAAATAATATGAAAAAAAAATATCTGTGGCTTGAACAATAATACTGACAATCATACATAATATGACTAACAACTTCATAACACCTGATCAATGGGAGACTTTGAGACGCTGGTGGCAGCAGACAACACGTACCAGTCCTTTTTCAAGGTATTGCTTGTGCTCAGAACTATGCACGCCTATTCAAAACAACGCACGCATGCTCAGAACTGGTAAAAAGGACCAGTATGTTTGCCACCACCAAGCATCTCAAGGTCACCCACTGACACAACCAGATGAAATAAAGAAAATTTACCTTCGAGACATGTAGTCTTTCAATGATTAATTTAAAGATGACTACTAGTACAGTCCAAACATCACAACAAACATAAGCTGCGCAAAGCTCAGGTCAACTCCTGGTACAAAATGCACACACCAATATACATGTACACTGCTATTCCAGTCACAGAAACTGAATTTCTGTTCAAATTTGTCCGATGCTAAATGACTGTCTGTTTTTATCAAAATATTAACAACAAACCCTGTGAACTGTGTTTTGATTCACTGCTGAATAAAAGACCAAATGATACCCAAAATTGCCTGAAACTTAACATTATTGCAGTTCAAGTATATTCTGGTTTAAAATGTACATTTTCCATTTTTTAGAATGTAGTTGTCTGAAATTGGTTAGGTTTCTCCCAAATCAGAACTTGCTGCCACTTGCTATCACTTTCCCTGACTGGAACTGCCTTGAGTATGCATTCATGACAGAGAACAAACGGCTGCGGCACTAGCATGCGGCGTACCATTATTGCTAAGAGTTCCTCCAAAGCAGGACAACGATGACACTGTTCGCAGAGTCACAAAGAAATCTTGTGAAGAAATGTAAAAATGAAAATAAGATGTTACTCCAAAATTTAACCAATGTGTTTTTTTCCGAAGGAATAATTCAAATCATTCAAGAATCAAACCCTAAACGAAGATGCCCTCCTGCAAAAGAAAACAAAAGAGTTACAATGTATCTTGTGAACTCCCAATGGTGGATATAATCTTCTCCATATCTCACTGTGTACGTGAGATGTATTGACAACAGATTATGAGTAAATGTCTAACTTGAACATTTCAAGAAATTAATGAGCTACTGTAAAGTCCAAAACCACTCAACGACGTAAACTGCACTTTGACAAAAACCCATTGTCCATACCCGGAAAAAAGATCTTATACTTGGCAAGATATGGGACAGAGGGGTACCCCCCCACATGTCCAAACCCTATACACATGTATTATCTAGAACACAACTTTTCTTTCATCAGAACTGGTGCGCTTATACGTGGGGCCTTGTGGGGTACCAGAACAATGGGAAGTACCCCACAAGACCAGTTTTTACCTTGTGGGGTACCAAAATTGGTATCCCACAAGAATTTCATGAAACTTATATTTGGAAATAACTCAAAAATTTTTGATGGGTAAAATTAAAGTGTTTCATGTAAGGGACACACGGTCAAAATTTCAACCCAGGAAAGTGAATTTGGTTTAAATTGGAGTGATTTGAAATTTTTGGCATGTTGTGTGGGAGTTTTATACATGAGAACAAAGGAAATACCCCATAGGTATTGCTGTGTAAGGATGTTTGTTCCCTAAAGTAAAACTCCAACATATTCCGGGGCAACTGTTTCGAGAGCCTGTTCCTTTTGCTTCGCGCCCGTGCATGTATGGTTCATAATACATGTACATGTATGTATGGAAAGTGTCAAACAGAAGCCAATCATGAAATGATTGCATCGAAGATCGCTGGGGTTATGTGTGTTCAATTTTTGTGAATTTACACCGCATATATGTGATCTGACCAAACAATTTTGAGTTCGTACTCGCTTTCGAGCCATGTATGAACTGGCCTATATGACGCCGCGAGACATTCACGACATGCGTATAAAATAATCTGTGACATCATTAATACAGGTACCTGCTAACAATGTTTGACATGTTCTGTATTCCCAAAAACTCATTTGATCCAAAAGTACATGTAGATGATTTCAGAGGGTTTTATGAAAGAAAAATTGAAAATTCTGTGGAACCTGTGGGTATATGGCCTTGAAATTTGTACTCCTGTGCTGCATATTTTTAATGGACCGCTCACGCATTTTGCCGCCACGGCCATGACATGCTCGCATAATTATCAACTTATTACTGAAAACAACCAATAAGGGCGCTGGGATGGACGGCGTGATTACAGATGCATGACATCATTTCTTCAAGCCTGTCTCAGGCTCCATCTATTTTTTCACCACCTGACTTTGAGGTCGTTAGATGGAATTTTTCTTGATGTCGAATTCGCTTCCGTTTCTGCATATGCCTGAAGTATGAACTGGCCTATAGGGACATGATAATGTCAGCGAGAATCATGTGTCAAACATAAAATGGATTCCCCCGCTATGAAATATATCTGAATCTATTTTACTTGAAAATGTCGGGTCTAACTGTCCTATAATTTTGAATAGTTGAAAAAAAATCCACTGGTACAACAAATAGTCGTAAACTTGAACCTCGTTAATAAGAAGTCCTTCAGACTTTGCAAATATAACAGGAACCTTGTATTATCAGGAATGAAAACAATGAAGAAAAAGGATTGGGCCCTGAAATTTCCCTTGTTGTTAGCAGAATACTGTATTGACCGTGCTCTTACTAAAATGAAGTTTGACTGTAACGTATTAATCGAAGTCCAATTTCATCGATTAAATCCACAAGAAATGATCATCATCCCACTCAATTCGCAGTAGTTCTCCTTTGACATGTTGAAAAGGAATGGTAGGCTATTTAGAATTAAGGTATTTCTTAACTTAAGTATTCATCGCCATTTTTCCACGTTTCTATACGTTGCATAGTGAGCTGAAGTTCAAGCTGAATCTGGTGGCCTACATGCTATGGTCTGACCACCCAATTAAAATATCAAAATTTGAAGGAAAAAAGAGCGCCAGAGTTACCGGACCAACCATAATAATGATTAATCTTGCTGAAAGGCTCGCTTTTCTAAACTGAATGTACAACAGAAAAGTGCAGTTTTTGACTTTAACTCGGTGAAATAAAGTTTCCAAGGAGATTTAGCTTTCTGTCTCATAGAGTTTCTGCATGGCAGACATCTTTCTGGTAACTACTTTTGTCGTGGAGGGCTAGTACAAAAGGTCTATTCATCTGTATCCCTGTGGAACAAAAGCTCTTACTGGAGAAATGGCTGCCATGCAGAATCTCTAGTGGGCTTTGCGTCTGTCGTTTTTTTCCATTGACAGCTATGTATTTTTTTCTTAATCAATGCCTATAAATGCAGGCACTCAAATGCAAATTCGAGCCACAGGGGCAACAGAGACGTTGTTTGGTCCGTTACAAAGAGGGTCTAATCTTCTTAGCGACTAGAAAGAGAGACTATGTTAGAGGTTATCAGGTGCACTGAACCGGCCGGTGTAGCATAATGTATGTGTGCATGTATAGTATATACTGCACACACGCTGCAGGTTTAGACAGCCGGCTGCATGTGCATAGCATTGTATTGAATTGGTAAACCGAGCCAGCGGCCTGCCGGCCGGATGTGTTTGCAGATGTACTGAGTGCCAATGGATGCTAGACTGTTTGGTACCAACATTATGCACTTGTTTCGAACCTGAATTAAAGCAGTAACGTACCCCGAGCCCACCGTACGCGGTTAACTGAAGACACACATTCACACAAACATGCAACTCATTTATAAACACTCATAAAGCAACACCAGAAAGGAAAGGTAAGTACAGACATGAGAAATTAGATACCGACCACTCCGATGCCTAAAAAGCAAATGCATTCTGATGGTCGAAAAAGAAGTGTCGGAGTTCGTATAGCATGCGCAGGTACACAGGAAATGGACTTTAGGACAAATGAAATGGGTGAAGGGAGGCTGACTGCTGTTAACTGTGCATGGAATTTTTGTCTTGTCAATTCAACATGTGCAAGTGATGTGTTTCTTTGATGTTTTGAAGGATTGAGTTTATGTCAAGTTATGAACAAGAAATAAATGCAGTGAAATGAGCTTTGTTTTTGAGTTTTACAATTGACTCCGTGCCCAAGCTGCAAATTTCAAAGAACATTCATTAAGGTTTTTGGGGTTGGTGATGTAAGTTATGTATTTTTTTGTTTTCATTTTATTTCTGTTGATTTTGTTTTGGGTTTAGCGAATAAGGGTTGCCTCGCACCCATTGACTCACATCTGGATACTCCACTTGGCAGAGTTGAATTCTACATACTAGGTGCAGCTTTTATTTGGGGGTATAGACAGGTAAAGGGACCATGTAATAGAAATATTTTAATAAAATCCTTCAAATTGCACCTTTGTGTTTAAATTAATCTCATGTTAAAGTTTTGTTCTGCTATTTTTCAGTGTTTATGGGGCCTGTTTGCTTTTTATGGTAATTCAGATTTGCATATTTATAAGCAAACTGTGATGTAATCTGAGGCACTGAACCTCAATTTGAGCACAAAAAATTGCTCGATTTTTTTGTACTTCACTCTCAAAAATTCCATTTCTTTTAGTAATTTACTGCTGTATATACATGTGAGTATGGCAAAAAAGCCGGTGAGCAGCATTTCCTCAGAAATGTTTCAAAGAGCAAATTCAGGGCTCAAACTTTGACCATGAAAACAGGCAAACTGAACAGTGTCTTCCTGGATTTCCATCATACTAACAGTGCCCTCTACTTGTCCTGAAAAGCTTGGTCAATTTTGAATGTTTCAAAAAGCGTTTCAAAAACAGTTCACTCACATGTAACTCTAAGAGGATGTCGAACAGTTTTCTTTGAATAAGAATAATACTCTGAAGAAGAGTTTAAAAAGGCACAAAAAGGGATCCTCAGATAAATTCCCTGCATTGGCAACTGCCACCTACATGTACATACTTGGGTACTCTTGTACTTGTACATTGGGCACTGGTCGTTTACATGTATACTGCCCATTTTGTACTGTATTACAGTGACTACAAAAAGTGATGACCTACAGGAACATGTATTTAATTGTACAGCATGCCAAAATACCAGTTTGCTTGTAAAAACCCCACTCCCCTATTTCTGGTTTCCCCAAAAAACTGTAGCAGCACAGATATGAACAGATACAAGGCGCTATTCATGTGAATACCATTTTGACCTGGTCTGCTAAGTCATTAATTGCCATTAAGTTCTTTTTGATCTCGGGTACGTACATGTAGGTAGGTAAACTTATAAACCTACATGATTGGAGAATTGTGCAAATTAGAGTGGATGGAATCTTACATGTAACAGCAAATCGTCAGTCTTGCACACGTGGCAGTTTGAACTGTTGCAAAGTACTGATTCTGTAATTCATGCTTGATCTTTGCAGTTAAAGATGGATGCAGCCAACACTCGGTCTCTAAGGGGGGCAGGCTCATCCCAACGTCAAAAATGTGAAGAGTGTGAGAAAGATTTCTCTTCTTTAACCAGCCTACGGCGTCACGTGCAAGAGCAGCACACTCGCAAGGAGAAACTGAACTGCCCGCGGTGCTCCAAGACTTTCATCAGGAAGCACGACATGGAGAAACATCTGAGGAAAGCTCATGGAGGAGCTCTGGAAATGCTGGCTAATGTACTTGAAAACCTGAAAGAAGAACTCGATCAGCCAGACCCCGTTGAGCCACCTGTGGTGAGCCCCAAACGCAAGAGGGTGTCCTTTGCCAGCATGCCGTATTCGGACCCAGAGACTGCTGAGGTTCCATCCGGTATGACATTAGATTCAAGTCCTAGTATGAGTTGTCAAGAGGTGGCAGTGCAGACGTCTCCACACGGAGGGAGTGGAGAGACCGAAATCATCCGGCAACGTATCATTGAACGCACCACTAAGGAACTCCTTGACGATGATGGGAAGGTGGTTGCGCGGGTAATCACAGAACGGTTCCTTGTAGAATGATTCCCTCTGGAGTTGGGTTTTATGGGTTGAGGTTGCAAAATATATCAAGATGGAATGTCTTCAATTTTTCAAAAATTGATTGAGGTATCATACTTCTTTAAGGTACATGTACCGGTATACAGGTTCAGTGCACATTTCATTGGTATTCTGCTTGTCTTCAGCATGTTTTGCACATGTACCAGTAGGGGACGGCACATTGGCAAAATTTTGGTTCTGTGCCCCGCTGCATACATCCTTGTTGCTAACAATATTATTTTAAAACTACCTGTACAGTATCATTCACTGTTTTAAAGACAGTACCACAAAATGTGTTTTGGCAATACATAATGAATGTGTAAGAGTTTACAGTGATTTTTTACACAATTATACACTGACCTCATACTGAAGATTGCCTGATATTTTCAGTGGAGCATTGTAAATAAAAAAATTAAGAATTGGGACACATGTATGTGAAGTGTTCTGAGCTGGTATGACGGCATGATTTGCATGTAATTTGTCATTCTTTTGACCGAAGCTCAGACACATCCCAAAATATAATACACGTACATTGCATCTTCTTTTAGGTCACCTGACACGACAATTGGGGAACAAATGATGGCAAACTGTCAGTGACATTCGATTGGAAAAAAAATGCCCCGTCTGAATTTTTCTGTGTCTTTTTGGTTTTAAAATGAGGGACAAGAATGTTATGCTCATATAACGTATAATTTCCCCCTTTATACTGCATGTAATACTTAATAATATGGATTGTATAGTCTGAGACGTCTAACACCATTGCCACCTCTATCAATCACAGAAGTAAAGAGGGCACTCATTCTGACCGCTCATTTGCCACGGTTTTTCCCTCTCTGATCCCTCTCAGAAAGTGCTTTCAGCTACTAATAAACTCAAGTGATTGCCATAAATTTCCTTCCTCCGCACAATAATTGTTGCTTTTAAGAAAAGGTCATTCCATCACAGTTCTATCACGTCCAATTTATGAAAACGGTGATGTCAGAAACACATTTTAAGAAGTGGCTTACAGGTACAGTACATGTATGTGTATGTGCATGCTTGTGAGACTACTAAGGAACATTAAGAGCAAGAAGAGGACAGCCGGATACATGTAAACATGTCAGGAGCCACATTAGCTGTACGAAGTCATTTGATACACTAGTGATCAGTGATACATTTTGAAATTGTTCGGGAGGCAGAGGAAAAAATACAGGTTTGGATAAAGAAGTTCTAAGACTCCATATGTATTCCGCAGTATTGGAACATGTACATAAATGTACATGTATGTTTTCAACATTGACACAACTTTTCAGCAACTCTTTTATTTTGTGGTGTTCGGAATAAACCAGTGATGAAATGCATTGTAGTGTTCTGCTCTGCGTCGGACTGCTTTCTTCAGAGCCCGCATGTACAACACATGAGGAACCATGAGTGGTTTTGCTGGTTTTGTATCAAAGCATCATTTTAATTGCACTACCTCACCTCACACATGGGCCGTTTTCCAATACTCAACTTCGCCTCCGTCTCAGGCTTTGTGTAGGAAACCAATCCCCGATTGTGGGCCTGAAGCGTTTAACTTGAATTGAAGTACTGTAACTTTTGGCTCTTTGGCATCTTACTTGATGTTTTGTGGCACTATGAGATTTACTTTTGCGCTTACAACCTCAGAGTCAGGAAGTAAAAAAAACAAAAAACAGTCGAAGCCTCAGACAGAGCCCAAGTCGAGTATTGGAAAACGGCCCTCTATGCTCATGGATGTGTAACTGTTTCTGACACATCCAAGGAGCGTAAATGCATGTGGATGGCGCACTGCATTAAGCCATGCATGGTGAAACCCATAGTGCAACAGTTCCTACTGGTACATGTACATGTACGTCGTTGTCTGGCTTGCGTGTGTTTGGGTTCAACACACGAAGGGAGCTAATATCTCATTAGAATTAATTTCAATCTTGTCTGGAAAGAAGTCCCGTTCTACTCGCAGGTGGGCCTCAGGTGCACAAGTAATTGGATCAATGAATAATTAATTTAAATGTACATGTACATACCCCCTCAATGACACTGTGTACAAGCCACACGTACATGTATCAAGAACCATGCATTTGCCCCGTATGAAAGATTTGACCAAAGGATTATAGCACTTTCCTAAAGACTGTAAAAAATTGTGAGCCAGTTGTACATGTGTAACTCGTTAATGCAATAAACAAAATATTATGTACATTGTAGATTGATGGCCAAGTACAATGTACAATACAGGTACAGGTTGAGGTTCTGTTCCACTGATGCTGATTTTTATTTGTCCATGGTTAGATAACCAAATTACAAATTCGGTTAAATAAGGACAGTCATTGCACTTAAACTCCTTGTGAAGTCACATGTACATGTATTCCATCTGGTAAGCTACATGAATAAGTTTGGAAATATACCAAAAAATGAAAACCAGGGTCATTTCTAAGAACGTATGATTTGGCACTTTTTAAAAACAATTTGGATGAACAAGAAGAGACAATTTTGCATGCAGTCTTAACCTGATACACATGCATTTTTGTAAGCTTTAAATATCCTACAGTCAAAGAGGTACGTGCATGTACATATAGTTAATTGGATTATTGTGCCTACAATTTTTGGTTGGTTGGAGACATTTAAAAATATGACAAGGCATCATTTTGAATCTACTCAGAAGACCCAGGAATAGTGGGGTTTTCTTTGTTGGTGTGTTTGCTTTTTTTAAGTTGTTATCCAAAGAACTTAAACTTCATTTGGAAATTTGTGCATCTCTCTTCAAATTTTTAGCAATGTTGGCTTTTCAAACAAAAACGTGATGTACATGTACCTCAACGGCCCTAACCATCCAAAAGACGTTCCCTATTCATCGGAAACAAGAGCTTCTATCCCCATCAGCCTACTGTCTAGCCTTCCTGTTCTTAATTTTCATTAAAAAGAGACCTGCACTTTCCTGCAAATATACTGCTCATCGTCAAGTACCTGCCCATGCATGTGTTCGTACAATGTACACGTACATGTACTGCACACTGCAGCATTTCTTGCTCCCTCACACAACAGTAATGACTGCTACCAGTACGTACTGTAAGAACCCTTGTGTGGCAAAGATCTTAAACAGCTAAGCTAACCTGCCCGCTGGACTGCACAAGCGCAGTGCATTAATCAGGGTGGTAGGCAGCAAATTAATGTTGTTTCGGGAGATGCCAGATCATTTGATAGAAAGAAAGTCAAATTTGTAAGGCACTCAAGAAACAATGCCAGGAACTCAGCTAAGAAATTAATAACACTTTAGTATAACCAGGCAGGAAGGAACATATGGTACACGAGTTTGACCTACAGCACCCTTAGATTTAGGGTTAAGTAGGACAGAGATCTAAATGCAATAAAAACAAGTATCTGTTGCCTAATACCCCGTTACCCAACTGATATAATTTTCTCGCCCCTCAGGGATAATAGTTGATTTTAATTAGACATTCACAAGAAACAATGTACATGTATGTGTAGGATATTTACAGTGTAGTTACTGGTATTAGTTGCACATATTCCAGGCCAATGACACTGACAAATTATTTGCAGCACTTTCATTTTTTTGGTAGACAGTGGCAAGTGGGTCTAATACAGTTACTCTTGTTTGTGATCCCACTGATGTCATCACTTCACAAGAACCTATCGTGACTGAAACAGTTTTTGTGCCCACTTCTAATCCAATGAAGAGAATGCCACTGGCAGCCATCGGTCCATCCACGCGGGGCGAGAAATGGACACGGAGGACGGGGAATACATGTAATTGATGATGGTTGTGGGCGCAGGATCAAAATGCCATCCCTCGCCGGAGGGCGTCCCTACTCGGTCAACAACCATTCACTCTTTTTTTTTCCTTGCTTGGGCACGTTTGTCATTTTCTGGTTTGCCTCCTCCATGCCTTGGAGCCCTCTGACGGTCCTCAAACCAGAGACTGCATGATTAGCAAAGGGAGAAGTTAAAGAGTGTGTCTGATGTCCTCCACTGTGACCCATCGTTCAGAAGTTGGAACAGGAATGTCAGAGTCATCATATCACAGCATTTATGAGGTGCACCTTATCTGTATATGACAGTATCTGGCATTTAAAGATGCAGACACTGTACATGTACATGTCTTGTTCATTTGGCCCACACATCTGAATATTCCTGAAACCATCTCAGCTTTAACCCTAACCGCCAAGCATATTGTTTGGCTTATAGTACTCAGTACTACAAAATACTAAGTAATAGCCTGAGCCTGAAGGACCTAGCGCTACAAATTACTACTTCTGGCTAGGTTACTTCCATTGTCACTCATACAGAGAACAATAAAGCCATGCATTCATAGTGCCACAGCATTGTATGGTACATTGTCTTTTCTATGGTATTTTATGGCTTCACAGAACAATGCGGTCATGTCCTCTTACAAGCGGCAGCACTGATTACTACATTTTAAATTTACTACAAGTACAAGTAGTAATTTGTAGTATTATGTAGGGTTAGGGTTAATGGGAGTGGCCCAATGGCACCATTTCAGGCGCAAATGGCTGAGCACTGCTACACCTGCCTTTGAAGGCACCCGTGGGTGGAGCATGAAGCTCCATGGGTGGAGAAGGAACTGGTACCAGGGGTGAGATTGACCAATGATAAAACTAGCTGAAAACAGCTGAAAAAAGCCATAAAGAAGCTGAACTGTGAAAATCTTCTATACTTTTGTAAACAGCCAGTGAGGAAAAAAAGCTGAAATCCCACACAAAAAAAGATGCAATCAGCTAAAAAGCTGAGAAATCGCACCCCTGTAGTACACAGAGTTGAAGTGACGTGCCCAAGGTCATAACAGTGACCATTTGTCAGGATTCGAACTCCTCATGATTGGAAGTTACAAATCCTAACCACTAGGCCGCTAACATCATAACTCCTGATTTTTAACCATCTAAGAATCTACCACAAAAGCTGTGAAACAAGTGCATGCTGAAAGCAGAAAAAAAGAAACTTTATTTATGGTTTTCAACTTGAACTGCTTTGTTCCAAGTCAAAATTTGTGTTGTGTGTACTGCTCTCTAAAATGACCACAGACGTACCATGTGTACATGTATGTACCATACCGTAATGTATTAATCACAGCGAAAGGACTGGTACATGTACTTGATACATGTATTTTTGTCATGTATTATTACGCACACAGTGAAGGTGCTGTTTTTGGCCTGACACATGTTTTGTGTACGAGCAAAAGTATTTTCATTTGTCCCCATCAGTGTTATTTCATTTAAGAACTTTACACGCATCAGGCTTTTCCACAACAGGTTTAAGCCTCCACTTGTTTGCACAGTGTCAACAACGAAGCAAGGAAAAATGTACAAAACAGCTGCTGATGCATGATAGCCTATATACATGTAGGTGCGTTCCTCCTGCTGCATATAAACACGTCAACTTTTAACTTGATGTTACATACTGAACACATTAACCCAGCCCATCTGCAAGTATGTGAACAATGATTATGATTACACATGTAATTCCATGGAGAGTGTTTTGCTGGAAACAATTCAAAATTCTCCAAGTTCAACCACTGTGCGGGAAAACAATGCTACTGAACTTTTGATGACCATCAAGTCCCACGGAAAGTAATGCTGTACATGTACCTGTACCTTCTTAAACTCATAGTCCTCCCAAACTTAATGGATTTTGAAGGACCTGGGAGGGTTAGGGCTAATCAGAAAGACTGCATTTTTACCACATACTAGTATATTTTACATGTACATGTACTGTACCCGTTGTAATAAAAATGATGTAGTTTTGTAAACAGAATTCAAATTGTCTTGGGAACATACTGGTATGGTAAGGTAAAATATTTCAGGATAACATTTCAGGGAAACTACAAAAACTGAAAGTCCCTTTAAGCAATTCAGCTGGGCCAAATGAGGGGGGGAAAAACAACCCCATTCAGTGGAGATTGCTGGCTTGAGCGACTACGCAAACACTTGGGATGCTTTTCTGGGACCGCTGGAACAACAGCACTGGGCACTATGGGCATACATACAAGACAAGTCCAGGAAATAGTGGCCCAGCCTTGATGAGTTCTGGTTGGTTGATGCATGTGATGTGTGCAACTGGAAAATGTCAAAAGGTTGATCCCAAGAATCACGACAATTGCAGAAGCGTACACACTTAAGGTAGAAAGCTGGGAAATGCATACACTGTACATATACTGTACATGACTTGAACCACACTTGTACTTTATGTGTTTTTGTCAAAGGATATTGCAATTTTATCACAGTAGACTTCACTTGTGTGCTTGAAGCTGAACAAACATTTACATACATGTACAAGTTCTATTCACATGGACAAGGCAGCTAATGAGAAAGTTAATAAGTCTAAGAGTATGATGCTACAAACGATGTCCCAAGAGACAAATAAGATTGGCTTCTTTGCAGCACCTAAGAAAAACAGGAATGAAAAGTGATGCAATCCACATGTGTATTGACAGAAGTCTGAGTAGAAGACGGTGAGTGATGTTTGAAAAAAGGAAAGAGCCGACAGTAACTTGACACCGTTCCAATCGGCTCGACAGATTTTCTGATGGTGCTTCAGTCTGGTGCACAATGGCTTGCTACTGGTAATCAGCAGGCCGTGTTAACCACGCAGGGATTATGAGCCAACCAGCCGTCTCCGGGAGATCTCAAACCACAGAACTGACAACCTTTTCAAAGGTGTGTTTTTGCGTGTGACTGGTGAGCTTTGTCAACAGATTCCTGGCACATGCCTTATACACAACATGAAAAGAAAATGGTAAAACCAGGTATTTTTGGTCATAAGGAACAAAACGAGAACCAACATTGAACCCAAGTACTTTCCAAGCATATACTATGTAAATGCACTATATTCCGAAAAAAAGATACCTGTAGGCCTCTTCCGACATCATTTCCAAACTTCCAGCTTGACCTCTGCCTTTATTTTTATATCTGAACCCTGAACGTTTTCAGACGTTTACAACTGGAAACATGTGAAAGAACTCAAACTACTGACCAAACACATTCACAAGGTAAATGAAATTTAAGTTGCTGGGAGCTTGAGGCACTCATCTCGCAAATATACATGTACATGTAGTAAACTGCAATTGAAAGTTAATCAGGGAATGGGAAATTTTTGTAACACGTTTACTCCTCCCAGGGGAATTCATTTTCATTTCACAAAGTTTGAAAGAAATTTCTACATAGGGAAACATTTTCACACCTACATGTACATGTAATCATACAAGTGGGAAAACAGGTTTTTTTTAAAAATTTTTCACAGAAGTGGGAAAATATTTTCGTGTTTTTCACACCAGTGGAAAAACATTTTCACACCTCGTGAAATCTGAATGTGGATGTGAATTCTTTAAACAAAATTTCCCATTCAAATTCACACTATTAACTTTCAACGGCAATATACGATAAGTTCATAAAACTGAAGCCTGAAACCGAGAGAAGAAACCAGGATTTGGTGAACCTCCCTTCCTTGCTGTCCTCTTTTTTTAATGCATAAAGCACAAAAAGCTACAAAAAAACCAAACATTTGTTTAACTTCCTCAGGTATGTGTATTGCCCAGCCAAACCAACAGAGACAAACTCACCTCCGTTAACATCTTGGTTTTTGTTCCGCCTCCTCTTACGGCTGGTCCGTACAGGGACAGAGGTGTACCTCGTGACGGGGGCGTGGAGGGTCTCTTCTGCATCCTTGGAGGTCTCTAAGTTGACTGTATCAAGGTGATGTCTCAATGACTGTCGCAGAAATGAAGGAAAGGAGAAAAATCATTTGAGAAAATGGAAATTGACAAAATGTATGTTCATGCACACACACGTGCACACTTTGTACATAGTGCACAGGCAACTAATGCTTGCAGCTACATGTAGTAAATCCTTCAGACGAACTTTTGATGTTCCAGGGAGCTAGGAAGTTGGGATACAACTACCAGTGGGAAAATTCACAACCAGAGTTACTATAAGACCCCAATTTCTGTACAATGCTGTGGGAGAGGAGAGTTCAAATCTAGGAACGGTGCAAAATGCATTAGTTTGCATAGATAGCCAAATAAAACGGCCGGAAAAGTGAAAACAAAATTTAGTATAAAAATGAGGAAAAAAAATTTCCACATCACGCCTTTTTGCTTACTAATTGCAACCTCTTTTAATAGTCAAAAGACAGTCCAGACGACAACCATTTGTTTGCCACGTACATGTGCGGTACAAATTCTTGCTGAATTTTGGCCTATTACATGTAAATGCACATTTTACGTTCTAGACTTTTGTGTACTGTACAATGCGGATACATGTAAATGTACACACCTGTACGTAATCAAGTATTTACACAGCGTGGCACCAACATTCACTGCAGGAAATACATTATAAACATGGTACTGTTCAAGAAACTTTCTGGTGTTCTAACATCACCAAATACACTCAAGAGTGAAGGAAATTGCACTGAACGGTATCCCATCCGCCCCCTCAGGGTACACACGTATCTGATGGAGGCAAGGGCTTTGTTTAACCAAAAACTCCCCTCTTGCCAGGCTCCACAATTGCAATCGCAATTTCATCAGTCATCCCCCCGGCCTGTCAAACAGCTGACGCGGCGGGGCCCACGAAACAACTGTAGGGCTCCGATGTCATTCTGATATTGATTGGAGACCCGTGAAAATATATGAAGTAGGGCATTTTGAACCCTGCAGAGATGCGCTACATGTACACGTACGGTACATGGCCCCTAAACCGACAAGCCGCCTTAGAAGGGGTCACTTTTAAATTAAAACAGCATTTCTACCGTCGCCTCCGACTGGAGATGGAGGGGTCATTAAAATGTATCAGTTTCTCCTTCCTCTGATTAAACATACTTGTAACGGCATCTTAAAGCAGGCCCAAAGGTGTGTGATACAGATATAGATCAACGATTTGCTGCTGGAAGACTGAAGTAAACAGTGAAACCTATTTTCTTCTGTTGTGGGAATCGATGCATATTGGTCAAAATGTCTAAAGGAGAAAACTTGTTCTGTCCTCTCCCTGAAGCCCAATGTGCATGATTCATTTGAAATTTAACATGTTAATGTTGCATTTCACTGGTGAAAAATATGTATATCAAAATCCATGCACAGGTGTTCTAAGGAAAAGTCCCATATGATAGAAATGTTTCTCAAGCAAAGTAAGCCCACATTTGCACATTTAACAAGTCAGAATCCCGTTGCCATGGTGACAGTAAAAAACTTCCACTGATGGAACTTTTTATCTGCATGTGCAATTGTGCATATAAGTAGTGCACATGTACATGTCACGTACAATGTGCACAGTACATCCACTGTGGCATGTACTACATGTGGTATATTTTTATCTTTTAAAAAAACAAATGTCTGATTTTTACAAAATCAAATGTCTGATTTTGACAAAAATGGGGAAGAACTTTAAAAAAGGTCTACATCCTTGATGGGAATGCTAACCCATTTGATGTCTTTGTTTTGAACTTACTTTTTTTTTCCAGTACAGAAGATGCCATCTATTCATTTGTTGTTCACTACAAACTGGCTCGAGACTCTCAATGCAATTATCCAAGCACTTCTGTGGGCCTTAGTTTTCAATTGCTTTATCTCTGATGGGCTTCATCAAACTGGGTAATGAGAATGGAAATGGGACCTGTCCAAATTGCGATAATCTTAATTCCAATTCTGTCAATTAACGAGTTAATTGAATCTGGTGCTGCTTGTTGCGGAGGCGAACCACCAAGATCAGCACCGTGGCGCCTCTGATCCCATCTTCGCTTCTCCAATGCAATTACATGTATTTCATTGGAATCAGAAACAAATGACATTCTCCAAGCAAAGCTTTTCCTAAGGCTTCATGAGTACTGAGTAGCAATAAGTTACACCCTGTAACGGGTTCTTGCAATGCATTTTGTCCAAGGCAAAACAAGTGGTTGGCAGTAACACTATTGCAGCAGAATATACAAAAGAGATATCTCTTTTCTGTGAATACATAGACAGTATGTGTGGCTGGCCAGGCGTGTCTGTCACACTGGGACTGAGCTGGCAATTTTTTTCTCTTCTCACTACACATTATGGTGTACCTCATGCTTTTGCACGATGGTGAAGAATTCTACAGCACAATAACAAACATGTACACATGAGTCATCTGTGATTAGAGTTAAACAAAAGTACCTAGGAAATTGGCATTCCACTTTTTTTCTAAAATCGAGGTACACACTCCACTTAGTACAAAATCTTCTGATGTAATTTACATGTACATGTTTATGTTAGATCTTTTTGATTTCCATACCAGTAAGCATGAAGCTTTTTGTACCGGTAGCTCCATGCTGTAAACAACTGCTCTGTAATATGTACATGTAACTGTACTGTGCAAATGTACAAACAGTATGACAGGGGTTACCAGACACAGTCTTGACTTTCAAATGTAAATAATTAGTGTGAGTAGAAATGGCATGTCATCTACAGTGCATGCACCTGAAGTGTCCGTAATCAAATTTACTTTTGCTTACATATCTCGTGACACATTTATATAAGCAAATAGATGATTGAATTTCTGTGAAGTAATATGTTTGACTTAATAATGCTGGTTCACTTTCACAAAACGCCACAGGGTTTGGAGTAATGGTTAGCAAAATTTGAGTGTATGGTTGTTAATACTCTCTGCATTCGATGAACAGTACTAAAATATTTGGGGGTTACTGTAAAACCAGCACGCCAACTTGATTTAAAAATATGTCTCTGAGATTCAAAGAGTTCCCTTCTGGAGTTGAATCTTGGCTACCGATAGCCGAAGTTGGTAATTTTGTGAATGTCTGTTTCCTGATACAACAAACTGCATGTATGTAGCTCTGTACCTCAAAAGGCATCTACCGGTATGTACATGTACATTATGTATTTCAACTTAAAAATCCCCTCTTTCGAGCTGAAATTTCACTGAATGGTCACAGTGCATGAGCGTGCTTTGCACGCTTGGTCATGCATTACCCAACCAAGAGAAATGAACTTGGACAAGTTCCAGCCTGCTCATGTTGCTGCTGTTGTTAAACCCATTACAAAAACGACAGACAGGGCCTTATATTCAAGGCCTGTAATACACATAACTCAGAGGGAGTTACCGTTTCATTGTCATTTCACAAAGCACCTGAAAACTCTGATATGGGCATATTGGTTTTCAAAGATGAAGGTACACTTGGTGAATACATGTTAGCAATACATTGTCCGTAAATTTTGCAGCACAGTGATCTTAGCCTGGTAATTATTATTTCTGTCGGCTACGGGGTCAGACAGTCAATTCTATCTACTGTAGATATCAAGGGCAGTTAATCTTGCAGGTAGTGTTAGTGATATTATTCTCAAGCAAGTGCAGACATTGGCATAAATTGTTTATTTAAACTTTTCAATGTTTTTATCTTTCCCTTTTAATCTCTGTTGCATTTGTATAAATTACTTTGTTCCTATTCTGCTGTCACTGTGTTTTGCATTATTTTATTTTTCATAAAGTGTATGAATACTTGTATTTTTATTTATATTGTAATGTGTTCAAATGAAGCCAGAATTCAGTCTTTTGGCTGCAAAAGCTTAATTAAATAAACCATGAATAATGATACAATTTACAATCAAAGTGTCTCAGAACTTTTGTCACAGCCTTAAAACTGTCTTCAGAGCTCTTTTTAATTATTTCACTTCTTTGTTAACGTAATGAAGGGCAGGGAGTACCTGTTCCCATGCCCAGGGCAAACTGGCTTGTTACTGGTCCACATACATGTACTTTTACTGGCACAGACGACCACATAAACACAATGTACCTGTACATTGTATTTGCATTGTTTAGTAAGTATGTATGAACAGCATTTTTGAGCGATGTCACGTGGCAGATGCCTGTTGAAGATATTGTTCGTGGACCCACACATTAATGTGCATGAGAAATAATAAATATTTGTATGCAAATAAATTTGTTTTTTTCTATGGTGAAAATTCATTGACAGATTACATGCACTTGTCCCTGTAGTTCATCCAGCCAGTAACACAAATACACTTAGCGCCTACATACACTGTACGTTATCACTGCACGTTCAGGATAATGAGTGAAACTTGTTTTCACTGCTGGTGTTGGGGGCTGAGCTGAATGAACGACTGACTGATACCAACCTTGACGGTCTCTGTCCAACCGTCTTGCTCAATTTCCCACGTGTCCAATCGGATCCAGTCTGAAGACTTCACAGCCAGCTTGCACATCTCTGTCCGGTGCTTGGCGGAAACAAGGCCCTGAGATGAGGTTGAGAAAGGTGCAGAAAAAAAGTTGAAAAACCTGGTTTCAATTTAAACAAGTGTAAAGGTGTACAAACTGCACTTTTACATGAATGTACTAGAACAGGTACGGCAAAATTCAGCAAGAATCATAATAAAGCCCTCTTTCAATCTTGACATTGCCTTGCTGCCTGCTGAATACACCGTACATGTATTTGGACATCATGTACATGTACACCGAGTAATGAGTTTGAACTCTAATGTATGTTTTTCACCAGCGTTATCAAGAATATTGACTGTAAAATCGTTTACAAACTTTCTTTTCAAGTGACCTGGAGCTCATGGGTTGGAAGTGAAACAGATAATGGGGCAGACCACCTGGGGACAAACGGACAAACGGGACTCCTTCAACGCATGCTACATGCATCCTTGGCAGATCAAAGGGGCCGGCAAGGACCATGCGTGCCTCCCCCCTTTGGGGATTTTTTTGTGGGAGGGGGGAATGAAAGGTAAGTTTTGAAGATGTGCATGTACATCCACGTACATGTACCATACACGTACATACATGCCATTTGTCTATAATACTTTCCGAAGTATATGTATGTAAAAAGCTCCCAAATTTTCTTCATCAATTCAAAAAGACCATGGTAGTTTACCGGTTCAAAAGAAAATCTGGAAATTGCTTCTAGATCTGCCCTCGATACACACATCTGCATGCACATGTAAGATTCGATACATTGAGTACACACTGTACATTGCCGTATGGTTTAATGTGTGCATGTCGAGTTCGCAGCTAAGTCTTAAACCTGGACACAGGGTAATCAGCCCCCGCACTAACACACTTACAAAAATGTAATCAAGGAATGCATTAGACAGTATCATGTACATGTACATTGTAGCATCTCAATGTCAAATAGACTGATCTAAGAAAAGAATGACTAAGTGTTCTCCATGTACATGTATCTAATTCGTGGAGACCATTAGCAAAGACAGATGAGTTAGCAGCAGGATAGCAAGGTCAGAGCACAGCTGGAAATTCCAGCGCAAGTACCAGTATGCAACATGCACTTTTGTCCAGTCGTCTCATGGTGGGATCATGAACAATTAAGAGAAGTGTTTCACCACAGTATAAATGTACAGTACATGCACATGAGTATACACTGCTTTCTGCTACCAGTAGGCTTTCTCCAATGATCTAAACCTTGCTTCACAACTGACGTTGAATGTACACTGTATGGCGTAATTTGGCAAAGAGATATAGAGGGCATTTATGGTAGAAAACGTTTGTGGATGGGTGTTACACGCATGCCTCGTTGACCAATAGGATACTGTGACTTGCCAAAGGCATGTGCAAGTTAAGCATGGGATCTCCTCAGATTAGTTTTATGATATATGATGATATGATGTATGTATTGCACCAGTTCATTTTTATGTACATTTACTAGTAAACTGTACATGTACATAGGAACAACCCACAACTTTCCCTTGAATCAGAGAAACTGCAGTCTCCACAAGAGTTACATGTAGCACTCCAATTCTGACACAAATTGCGAACCTTTTTAAATTCTCAGCAATCCTCAAACTCTTTCCTCACTTTAATAAACTACATGAGAGAGTGTGTCTGTACACATTAAGTGCCATAAATATGACCCTGATCACTGTGGATATTACAATCTATGCTGAATGCCATACTATACGTGTGCTATACCCTCTTAAACAACCACTGACCGTAGCAGTTGCATGTGGTCAAAGAAATATATGGGTTAAGGAGGCATGCAGACGCATGTACGTGTGCTTAAATGTACGTGTATGGATTTCTGTAGTTTGCTCTACTTTGGAGGCTGGCCTTTATGATATATGCCTGACCACTCGCTGCAGACAGGACGGCGTCTACGATTTAATTATTCTTCTGGCCTGCCGGAAGTTAGCCGGCGTCGTCTTGGGAAGAATTCATGCGAGTAAAAGTGAATTATCTCTGATGATTTAAAAACGCTAAACTAGTGTTTGAGTGAAACGAAAGGCTCTGGGTTGTATAGCTTAGTTGGCATTGAGATTTGCGCAAAAAGAAATCATGTGTTCAGATAGGGTTTGCATCCCATCTAATGCACACACATCATGATAACCCTCGATCTGAGCTCTTGTTATTATTGTTTCACAGTTTATTAAATAAAAGGGGAACATGTCAACCCAAATCTTGATTCAGATTACCTAACACACAGTACATGTGTACCTGGTACATGTGCATGTACAGTATGTGTACACTGTACATGTGCGTACCTGTGCATACATGTGTATGTACAATATACATGTATCCCACACTTCATTAAACTGATCACAAGTTTCATTCAGTAAACCTGCTCTGTGACGTTGAACTGCAGAGGGATTTGGCCATCACGTCACAGCAGGAAATAGAAGGGACTAAATGCGGCCTTGTGTAAATAGATCCTGGGACAAGCCACTTAATTAATTGCTTCATCCATGTTGTCCATTCTGGTTGAATTACCTTCTTGCCATAGGCGTCGTGTACAGGTGAAATGATACCGGAGATAACTTGGTATTTGCCCGTCCGATGGAGATAATCCCGTGCTATTTCTGCAAGGAAAAGAACCCGAAGAAAAAATGCTATCATACATTTATACAGTATTGACACATGCAGTATGTTCAAAGCATGTGGTTGTTTATAGATTCCAAACAGTGTTCTAGCTGGGACCATTTTAGTGCCGGGTAAATTTTTGGATTGCGAAGTGTAGTGAGTGCAGTGAGCGGAGCTCTCGTGGCTCATAACCGGACTGGATTTGTGCCCTCTATTGATACCGCTGTTGGGCTACATTATATCCCATAATTTCACATCCAGGTCTCATAACAATGCTAGCTAGTTGTTCTCAATGCTCTCTGATACTTGAAATACATGTATGATCAAATTGGTACATAAGTTTTAGTAATACCCGTATTTCAGTTCATTTTTGGAAAATCCGTGCTGGGCGGCACTGCCAAGTTAAACCCGAGAACCGGGTAGAAATTTGCAGTACCGGGTCGTGCCGCCCGGCGCTGCCCACCGTGGCTAGAACACTGATCCCAAACTCTCCAGGATCCAAGTGCTGGGTCCAGATACAGACCATTCTCAACTTGACACTTTCAAGTGACATTGCACCCACTCAAGTGACATTGCACCCACTCAAGTGACACTGCACCCACGGAAAGTGACACTGTCTGGGCTGTACCTGCCTGAGACCTGCAAAATCCTCCAAAATGCTCTGAAATGTCTGACAAATTGGAAATGTTGCATGTACATGTAAATGTATAAAAGGGGTAGGCAGAATGAAACATTCTACATGTACACGTAGTCACGGACACGTTACTGTTTTTACTGTTTCAGATAAATTTATAGATGACAGCTGAGCAGTCTTATAGAAATGGGCTGTGAAAACTTTTGTCCAACAAAATTTCAATACCCTAAATGGAATTTTTAGGGAGAGTAACTATCTCAAACCATCCCTTGCCATAAGTTTTTCAGAAAAACAATTTGACTTTACAAACGCAGGTTGGTTTTGTTGGTAAACTAAGAATGGGATTCCAAACCTCCAATTGAGGCTTTCACTTCACATGCATCTTGCTGGCGGCTGCTTCTCATCTCAATTCACTGCAATTTAATGCACTGGGTACAACAGAGATGACCTCACCCGGTGCTCTATATCCCCAATAGCCGAGAAGAAATCCATACCCCATTTCCCTGCAAGACCAGAACCGATCGTTTCACAACGACCGGTGCATCGTTTCCGGGATGACTGGGATGCAAAACGAGAGGTTCGCCTGCATCGATCATCATTTAGCACTGGGACTGAGATTTCTCATCATTCTTGCTAATGGTCCTCTGAGGTGGACGGGGGAAACAATGTTTGCCCATTTCCAGGGAGTTATTGGGTCGCGTGCTGGAATGCCAGATAAAAATCAATACTAATTTGTTTGTTTTACCCATTAGACAAAAGATATCACATGGTCATTTCTCTTTATACAGCACTCAATGTTTGTTTCTCAGTTGCTGTTGGTTCATGCTGATCCTACATGTATGCATTTCCCATTTCTTCAAGATGTACTTTTACTACAATGTACTGTACATGTACCGGTACACTGTACACATACATGTACATGTACAGTGTGTGCCAGTATCATTGCACGGGTTCAAAAAAGGGGAGGGGAAGTCAGTTTACTGAAAAACTCTTTGTACCACTAGCTTGAAAGAGTTCCAACACTGGATATTGCAAACAATCATAAACTTATTTGGGTAAAAAGGCTTCACAACTCAAAAACAATGATTGATTTTGTTCGAGTCCTCCTGCTGGTACTGGTATACATGTACTCGTACATGTACATGTGCACATAATTATTATAAATGAAGAGATTATGTACATGTACATGTATAGTAACATGTACATGTACACATTTGTAAGGAAAATCTCACATCTCAGAGATGCTACATGTACCAACTTGTGTTGGTTGGAAAAGGGGCTGTAAGCCTGTAGCATTTAAAATGCCAGCAAGCTGAACTACCAGGTACTTAATAAGTACATAAAGTGTATGTATGCAAGGCAGGCAACAGTCCAATTATTTATCATTAGCCAGCATGCTGACATTGTGTCACTGCAATTAAGTTTATACAATATTCCATAATATTCAAAACCTCTTTTTACCCTTCATGTAAAGGCTTCGTTCAGAGAACACAACAAGGGTTTGAAACTTTCATGCTGAACCCTTTAAAAACTAAAAAAGGGGAACTGTCAGTCTCAAAGACAGCCCAAAGGTACATGTACACGTACTGGTCCTTGTAAGGTACGTGTGGTACAATGCTATTCCACTGTTAACACCATAAGACAACTGGAAAATAAATGTAGGCCTACTCAAAAACTGTGCCGCTTCATTAACCCTAACACTCCTCAGTCCTCCAACAGGTGAAGGATTGAGGGTTAGGGTTAATGAAATCACAAACAGAAAGGTACATGTACATTGTGCATGTAAAAGGGCAAGTGGGCTAATGACCAACTGACTGAAATTGTGAAAAGTCACCGTGCACTTGGTGCCTTGTTCTGTACAGAGGATGATTCCTGAAGTTCCTGAAAAAGTGTAAAACAATTCAAGGCACAGGACAAAGTACAAGTAATTTGTTTCTTCTCAATGTATCAAGACTGTACCATACTGTACATGTACACACTGTACAAATAGGAGTACATTGGGGCTAGCATTGCACCTGTACATGATGTACATGTACAGTACTTGTACAGGTATGTCATGAATGACTTACTGTACACATGGAGGAAGGAAAACAGTTCCTTCCTCCATGCTGTACATGTATACACGTATGTCTCAGCAAAGGTTCACACTGACTGTATGCACAGGGTGTGGGTATCCTCTGAATGCTTCAGAAACCTCATCAAGAAATCAGTGGGTACGAAGTCAACCCTTGTTAAAATTCTGCGTGCAATTTGCTACCAGGGCTAGTGGAATCCAATTTGTTGGAATTAATGGAGAAGGCCTTTCCGCACGGCTTATAACGGCAATCGGATAGTGGATTACTCCCCTGATGTGATGGGACCAATCCTAGACCTGGTTTTGATGCCTTTAAGCGGGGACCAGCTTGGGCTTGTACATGTAGGTACGGGAAACTTGTTAGGCCGGCCGGTAATGTGCAAAAAGAGAGAAGAAGGATTTGGAATTGAAATGGTTAATTCAATTTATGAGTAGAGTTGAGTGAGATGGTGCATTCACTGGGTCTGAGCTGGAATTCGGAGGTACAGGTACATGTACATTCGGAGGTACAGGTATATTTTCTGTAAACTGTTGACATAAAACGTTTGTGTGTATGTACAGTACATGTAATACTAATATATATATATACATGTTTAATGTGCATATGTATGGTATAGCGTACATGTACTTTCTCAAACTTTTCTCTCTGTATGAAGCTGAAATGTGAAACCTTGCCTGGAAGGCCTCTGAGGTTGAGAGGACAATGCAAGGGAAATTCAAGACAGAATTATGGGCAAAAAACTGTCCTGAAACACATCATAATGAATTTGTCCCCACAGAATAATTATCATTCAATACTTGTGTACAGTAGTCCCCACTAGGCTGGTGAGTGAATGGTACCCGTACAGGTGCATAAATATTGTTAACAATACAGAATAGAGAAAAAAAGCTTCTTTTTTATTAGTCCCTGTACCCCAAAAGCCCTGCCTGTTACTCCTTGAACTGCCCTAATCTGCCCCCAAGCAGTGTGGTTTTTTATGAATTCCATGGATGCTGAAAGAATACAATACAGACAGGTCAAATGTACATGTAACATGTGCCAGTAAGTTTACCAGACTTGTTGCAAATATGTACATGTACATGTACATGTATGTACATATGTACATGTAGTCCAAACAGTCTGCAAAACCTAAGATGGCATCTTTGTTCTTTGGCCTGACAAAACCCCCCCATCATGTCCATACATCCCATCAAAACAAACAGCTGCGCACTGTAAAATAATCCACAAATCACACTTGGGTAGATGTACCGCTACATGTTCCCCCCTTCCCACATCTGTACATAAACACATTTTACCTACTAGGTAGGCAGGTTTGTATACACCTCCTTGTTCTAAAGGTCAAGATGATATTATAAAATAAATTCCTTGAATGCATCTGTGTTGTACTAATACATGTACAGTACTGTGGGGTGCTGAGTGGCACATCATGACATGGATAGGTTCAGTAAGTTGCGCACACCCAGTACACATACATGTCTCTAGTGCACATTTACCGTTCATGATTTGTGCTGGCACTACAAATTTTACAATATTTTTTTTAGTGATTTTGATGTGATATTCCATGATAATGTGCAGGAAAGCTTGATCAAAACAACTGGGAAAAAGATAAAAGTGATGAGCACTTCAAGTAATATGATTTCTTTTTCTCTTTAAAATATACTTAACTTATGGTTTTTGAATTTAAAGCACTTAGGGTGAACAGTACATGTACACTGTACATGCAAGTCTCCTTGGTGAAATTTTAGCCTGTATGATTCCATGTGATGCAACAACAGCTTTGTACATACGATCACAACAAGGTACCGGTAGCCATTGTTCTTTACCACACACTGCAGTGTTGTGGGCCTCTTTTCATTAAAGCAAGTAAAGCCTGTAAATCACTTTCTAACAACTGTGCGACAAGATATTCCCATGAAAAAAAAAGCCTGTGCCTCAAACTCATTTCCACTTGATGCATCCAGTGCCTTCTGGTCAAATTGCAAGCCAAATTTGTCTCCACCTAATACTCTGAAAAACACTTTGAATGACGTCAGTCACTTCAGGAGGACCTGCCTTCACTCTGCATTACAGAGGCACTGGCACTGAATCAAATGTGTGGGCAGGACTTGAAGGTTGCAGTCTATTTGTGGGCTGTTTGACGGGTGAGAATCGAGTAAAAAACAAAAAAATTCTTGGTCTGGACTGGCCAAGTGAAGGTGGGCCGTTGGCTGACGTGCTTGTAAATTCAGCAATTACCTTTGGACAGATTTAGAGTCCAAAAACTGCTAAGGCAATGCTCCGATAGTATGCTTGTGTACAACTTTTGCTTCCAACCTGGGGGTATTAAACGTGATACTACAGTTTGTCACATCTGGAAGTAGAATTCCACAATTGGGAAACTCTAAACATGCTCTCAAGCATTATTTATTAAAACAACACGAGCCATCGCTGTCAACAGTGCTGTGAAATTTCATTCAAAAATGGTCAAACTACATGTATCTATTCACAGTTAAATCCAACATGTTTGACATGAAACCTTCTTGGATTTCATATCCACAGCATTGAAATTTATTTCAAACTACATGTTATGTACATAATGCATACGTGTACCAGTACCTGCCATGCCTGCTGGGGTACTGTATGCATCATGTGAATTGCAAAAAAAAAGTGACCAGAAAATTAATAACAAGGTTTCGAATCTGTGGCCAGATGGACTTTTCTGATTAAATCTTCCTCACTTTAAATGAAGAAGTAAGGTTGATGAAAAATGATGACAGATTATCATCATCTTCCAAGACTCCCATGAGCAGGATTAATAAAGTCTGCCATCCTCCGTGATGTGCATGCTAATTTTCAAATGACATATGCTTCCGGTACATGTACGTGCCTACAGGAACATGCACTGTACCGTTCAACTTGTGGCATCTACCACACACAGTGCAATTTGGCAGTCTGGGTGACTATGCACAGCTGAGTGAGTAAATCGCTGATCGAATTTTGGACAGCTTGTCATGCGATCAGAGGAACTGGTTAGAAAACACCTTCCTGTATAAATTTGCAATAAACAAAATGCAGTGTGACAAAAGATGCTTGTTACAGTACTGTGTACTAGTACACATATACATTCTAAGAAAACCAACTGCTGAAATGCACAAACTCAATTGCACACATGTACAGGTACCGGTGCACGTACACGTACATGTACTGGTACACACTGTACACGATACATGTACATCTTTTAACTGATATGGGATTGTTTTTTATTGATTTTGGTGCTCCAAGGCACTTCTGTTTTGCAGGCATGACTGCACCAGACTTATGCCTTTTTCTCTCTCTTCTTTCAGTTAAAACAACCTCTCTCCCTTTTTTAATACCGGTGGCAAGTCTATGCCATTTTATTAATTGCTGGACCAGTACACACACATGCACATGTAAATTCTTCCACTACAGGTTATGGCACTGAAGAACTCTTTCTCCCAAATTGACAACTGTTGCTTTTTACGAGCTGCAGTACCGGTACATGTACATGTACACACTGCACACTATGCACGTTGTTTATACTCATGGGCACATCTTCAAGACAGATCAAATCAACTTAAATTTCTATTAAACTTCTTCCATACAGGAGTAGTGTACAAAAAGCTTTTCATTAGAAATTTCACAGGGCTATCCACAAAAGAACTCCTGTCAAGTTGGATTATCGACAGAATCAGCAAGAAGCACAGGTCCTTGAATAGATTACAGTTCAGCCAACTTTACACATACAAGTACATACACATGTACATGTATATGTACATGTAGCTGTATGGTACAGTAGTGTGCTACTGTATACATGTTAATGGAGGTATTACACAAGTACACGCTATATTTAACCTGTTTACAAAACAAGTTTATTTCACTGAAGAATTTTTAGGGAACTGTAATTTGCACAGACAGTTCTAAAAATTTAATGATTACAGTCACTGGTATGCTGGTACCACATCTAAAACTTTCAAAATGCTGTTGCAAATGATGATTATGAGTTTAACAATTTATGGAAGGAGCGCTGTTGGCCATGTTATCATTTTTTTAACGGCAGTGCCCATCAGAAGCAATGAGCCATTCAGGAGTTATCAAGTGAGCGATATTGGGTCACAGACCACTGATGACGGATGACCAAATTAGAAGGCTTAGGAATGTACATCAGCACAATACAGACAGCGATGTTTACATGCAAACACATACCGGTACCATTTGGGTACGTGTGCATGTACATGTACAACATGCACATTGTTCCAAATGATACATGTCCGTATGTTCTGGAGCCAAAAATGTTCAGTGAGAAATGCGTACATACAGTACCAGTTTGTGCTAGTCTAAAACTAAATTCCAAAACCCACATTCTTGTCAAGTCATTTGGGCAATTCCATCGTTAAGGACGCTATGTTTATATGCAACTTTCAAGTTTCAAAACAAATTAACTTGTGGTGGAAAAAAGTTAATTGCTTTTATACATGTAGCCTGTATTCAAGTGTTAAATATATTAAAAGAAAGTTTTATTTAGCAGCAGTCACTGATTACTTAGCCATAAGCATGAGACATGACTGTTACGAGCGTTACACATTATTACTTTTAATAATGGCCTTTTGACCTCCGGTACATTTAAGTAAAACTCAATGAAGTTGCATCCTTTTGCTTTTTATACAAACTACATGTAGGTCCGAGTCCAATCTATCCAGGCATGATTTGACAGCTGGAAAAAAGTTCCCCTGAATAACAGTCAAATTTTGTTATGTAAAGCTGTTACAGACATTACATTTTATGTTACAGATGTTGTACGTATAGAAATATACACTGTACATGTACAGAAAATGTGAAGAATTAGGCCCATTTTATTTATTAAAATTTTTCATATGGTACATGTACACTCCACTGTCATGATATCCCCTCAGATGCATTAAATTGAGGTGTATTCCTAACCAGCGACAGTGGAGAAAAAATTGTAAAATCAATTTGAAACGTCGACGGTCATGTCACGGTTGGTGTGGAATTGTCCATTTGCAAAACATGCATGTACCGGTACATTGCTCTGTACATGTCCATGTACAATGTACATGTACAAAATGCAAAAAAGGCACTTTTGGTACATGTACCTTTTAGAATCTCATCCTATCCCTGTTGTCTACAGTCAGTTTCAACAGTTCTATAAAGCTGAACACATCTTAGTGAGTCAATACAGTGCAAATGAAGTTAAGGGACACCTACATGTAGAACAGTCCTTTTGCTCTCCATTATTTCACAATGGCACAAAAATGGCACATTTTCCAATGGATATCCTATACACGTATGTATCGCATTTTGGAAAGTACCTGTACATGTATGTAAGCATTCATCCATAAATACCAGTACAAGCTGTACTATGCAAGTGCCATGCAAGTACAGTACCTGCTTCAAAAGTACATTGCACTATCTTCGCCACGTAATTACACTAAGACCAAAAGCGCTGAGAGCATGCAAGTTAGGTAATGCAAGTCCCCATGAGGATTACTAAGCACTGGAGCTGAATTTTGTTCCTGAGATGATCTGAACAAAATCAGCCGGGGAGAACGCTTGCAAATGTGAACCTTGCCTGGAGGACCCAAACTGTTGGCACAATTATCCAACAGCAGGGTGGCAGATTCCCTTGGGTTCAGACAGAGCCACACCCTTGTCCGTGCAATGGCATTTTATTTACACAATGCATGCACGGGTGCACAAGTTTTAATCAAAAGGATCACACTGCCAAGCTGAGCTAGAGTACACGTACTTTTGAGAGCTAATCAGAAGAGTGAAATTTTTCCATGGGCTCATACACACTGACATGTGACTTTCTAAAGTGAAAGGTGATGCAACCTCAGTAACATCACTTTTCAAAATCCAAAATTAATTAACATCACCCCGGCGCAAATCCATCCTTATAAATAGTTGTTCGCGGTACCTGCTGCTACATCTGACTCAAACCAGCCAGCCAAAACTTGCAAGCTTGGTGGTCGAGTGGATAAGACGTCTGCACTAGTAAGCAGAAGGTTGTTGGCTCGACTTCGAGTCCCACCCGAGTACACTTGTGTTTTTTCTTTCACAAGCCTTCAGGGGCATATACTGAGTATACAGTGTTATAATACACGTCAGGCAGGGCAAAAATCCAAAATTAATTAACATCTCCCCGGCGCGAATCCATCCTTGAAAATACCGGTACATGTACATGTACATGTATGGTCGATGTTGAGAGGCCTACGTACATATACATGCAGAAGGATATGAATTGATAGACTTCACAGATACATGTACAAATACACTGTACATGTAAAACATGATTCGACAACAGTTGTTCTCCCACAGAATTTACCAACATGCGGTACATGTACATTAGTGTACCGTGTACCAGTGTGTGGGAGTGCCGGTCATCATGCAGTATGCCTACTGATGTCTGATGAGTGAATTAAGCTGTACATGTTGTGCATCACCACTACAGGACATGTGCATGTCAGATTTGTAATACTGAATTGCAAACAATCACAGACTTGTTCCATTTGTTCCACAAGTACCAGTACAGGTACTGGACATGTACATGTACTGGTACCAGGTACTGTGTATCGGTATATGTACATGTATAGTGTACATGCACAACACATATATATCCATGCACCATACTGAACTGGCATGTAAACTTTAGTGCTGCGGAGAATGAACCATTGTGCAGTTTCCTTCCTTCTGACCTTCAGGATATTGGTCAAACCTAACCTTTCTAGGCAAACAATGGCAAAACCACACTGGTAGGCAGGGTCATTCAAGCACACAGTAGTCAGTAATGTGACCTTGGGCCTACTGCTTAACTTGAGGGGAAGTACAGAAATCAACCTTCCCCTAAATTAAAGCTACATTTTGATACATTCATCTTTTTGTTTCTGTGTCAAAAACTTTCAGACAAGCATGGTTACCCCTTACATACTGTGTAAATAGTCAGAAAATGTGCAATGATTTCACAATCCACTGCCTACCTGTACATGTACATGTACATACACATACATATGCATGTACTGTACATGTACCGTACATACATTACAACTGCTGGAAAACAAAGCATGCAGTCATATAAGACCATGCCACCAGAATTGTACATGTAGTTCCATTAATCCCATCCCCATAAATGGGCCCAGATACACTGAACTATCAATACCTCTGTAAACTGGTACCCAACACTGTTAAGGTCAGGTGTTTTTGTGCACAGTTCAATAGGCTCAACACGCTGGATAGTCCTGTATACCTACCGGTAGAGTAGCCAAGATAATGCCTTTTTTTCTGGTTTAGCTGAATTATAATTAACCTACAACTTTGCATGCTTAGTGAAAAGAATTCCATACACATGTACATGAGGCCACTTTACTTCCTGTGCACAAACCCTGTAAGACTAGTTAGAAAATGTGTTTTCTGAAGTGAATACCCAAATATTTTCAATGCCACATTTGACTCTTTAGGACATTTTACTGCCTTCAGATGGATTACAGAGGTCAATGCAGGGAAACATTTGTGGCATCCATGTAGAAGAATTCTTTCCTTTCTGAGTACATTGTACCGGTAAATGTTTCAATTGTTTCTCTTCTAAATTTGACCCTTTATGACATGTTAAATGCTTTCTGACGGCTAATATACTACATGTACTTGTACTACTGTAAGGGAAACTTAACGCTAACAATTCTCAATCCTGCAATTTCAATATGATTTTACATACACCCCTGGGGGTTAGACATGTCGAAAAGGTATGTGATGTCCATACATGCAACTCTTCCCATAACGATATGAACGGGTTCTAAAGTTCTAAAGAGTCACACTAGACAGGGCAACGTGCAAGCATTTACTGTAAACAGAATTTTTCAGACCAGTTTGTATTAGTCCACATAACTTGGCCTAACATTAGCAGGTCCGGAGCCAAGGCTCGATCTGGCGATGCTGCATCGTCGCTTGATTGTGTGATGATGATCTCATTGTATTCTCAAGAGATTTAGAAAGTTTCTGAGATTTCACACGGAAATCATACAAGTTTCAAAATAAGATTAAAGAAATTTCTCTGGACCATTTACACATGTACATGTACTTCTCGAAAAAATTATCAATGTAGTGTCTTATCGCTCAGTCCGTTTATAACATATGTAATAAACGGACTGAGCGATAAGATACTACACGTACCAATGGGCTCTTCCAAAACTTTGGCAGCAGTTTAGATGTCTTGACATGGAAGAGCCATCAAGACGATGAGGGGTCAAGTGACGTAATGTTCAACAACCTTATTTTAAAGATTGCGACTGTGAGAGCGCGCCCATTAGATTGAATGGATGAAGGCAAAAAGACTGGAAAATACCTCAATAACGTGAGTGAAATCATTCAATAAATGGTTTTTAGAAAGCGAAAAGGTCAAGAATCATATTCGTGTGCAAAAGAAACTGCACCCACGATGATAAAAGGGTGCTGAGAAATGTCCAATATGCCGACACAAAATTGCGTATACGGATGGATCAGGAGTGAGAGTCCTTGCCACACTAGTGGGGCTAAGTAGGGCCTATCTGTCATGTCTGTTCACTAACATTTTTAACATGACTAGTCTATTAATGTTGGGCCTACAATTATTTAAAATCGCTTGGTAGGCCTGGGGCGTAGTATGGTTATCCCGTATAATCATGATCATGGACGCGACTTTACGAGACCTCGGGTCAGAGCAAAGTGAAAACAAATGTATTTTAGATTGCTTTGCATGGCAAAAGTGCGTTCATCGCGGGTTGTTTTCACTGCGCTGGCTGGAAGTTATGCACAACCATAAGTTGCGTCCTCCTAGCCCCACTAGTGTGGCACGGACTCTCAATCCCGATCCGTCCTTAGCCACACATCCGTATACGCCGACACAAAATTGCGTCCTCCCTATATTCCTCCATGTTAAGTATGTAGTACTCTATTTTGCAGTACAACTGTAACGTGAAAAAAAGATTACATATTAGTTGAGTAAAGTTACTTCAATGGTTAATACAGTTGTTACTTACCAAACATCCGTAAATGCATGTTTGTGATGGGGTTGAAGGACCCGCAGGCCAGCAAAACAACTCTTGTGGGCGCAGCCATCTTTTTTTCGCACGAACAGAAAGTGCTCATGGGTAATGGATCCTTTGCCGCGGAATCCGAAGTTTTGTGAAAACGTCGACTACAGATCGAGACAAATTTGAACCTAGTTGGCATTCTAAAATATATTATTATTAAGTTTTACACTTTCTTTGATATTTTTAATAAAATGAATATTTTTTAAGGAACGGAAGACGAACATAAAATTATATTCTTTTAGAAAATTGAACGAGGTAGATAACACGTGCGGTATTTTGTTGTGCAACTAATCGCACATAGAAGCTCAGCATAAGTGATTGGGAAGAGCCGTTGGAGAGATAACGTCGTTTTATTCGGAAGAAGAAGTCTTATCTTTGGAAGACTGTGACTCTAATGTAGATCAGAATGTAAAGATCGCTTGTGACCACTTTCAAAATGATCCGTGCTCGAGTTCAGTCACAGAGGCTTTGGAAGTCATGTGAGCCAGTCATGTTTGCAACTGTCGGCCGTGGAGTGTGCAATGCAAGTGGGGGCCCGTTCATGTGTGTCCGCTGCACTCAGTGGCAGATAGGCCAGCAGTGGGTGACTGTGAAGTCCCCGCCCACGCGCGGTGGTAATTGGTACCAAGGCCGGATGGAATCATCCAAGCGGTCAGTGGTGAGTCTCAGCCAGGCTGGGCATTTATGGGCCCTTCAACTTATGCCTGTGCACATGGTGCAACCTGCGAATTATCAAGTAGCTGATTTTGTCAGTGATGCCCGATTTGCTGGAAATGCCAAAAACAATTTCAGGATCAAGAAGACGAAAGTGGGTCAGCTGCTGGAAGAGAATCCTGTCATCCGGATTGGGCAGAGGAAAATTAGACGAAGACGGGCAGCAGGCGTTACATCAGTTTATCAAACAGGAAACATTAGCAATGACAGCAAATTTGAACATGGTGAAATTGACATCCACAGTCCAGAGGGAGCCCTTCAGGAGTCGCTCCCAACAGATGACGAATTAGCTGAGATTCTGCCAGCTACACATGGACACTTAGTAGCTAGATCCCAAAGAGCACAAACTTCAGAACAAGTCGACAATTCCGCGAGTCTTAATGAATTTGATAAGCAATATTTTCTGGATGTGCCTTCATTGCAGAATGAAAGGGCGTCATCAGGCGCAACAGTCAACAAGGTCATAGATGTGGATGATAGAAATGAATTTGACCAACAGTATTTTGGGAGTCTGCATGATGTAGACAGGGGGTCTAGTTCCACTTCTGAAGAGCAGGAGGGAGCAGAACAGAAGAGACCTCTATCAAGCAAAGCCAATCAAAAGAGCTCCCAGCCTGTCTACATGGATTCAAGTTTAGCCGAGGACCATTCAGACAACTTGTTTTATGCGAGGAAGACACAGAAGGCATTGGAAGATTTTGATAAGCAGCTGGGGAGAATGTTTGAAGATGCAGGCCAAGACAAACACATTGACATCAAGTCTCTGTTTGAATTTGAACCTTACGAAAAACCGACTGAATTCCAGAGGGCAGATGACTTCACAGAGCACCGGGAGTTGACGTTTACAAATGAGCCAATGCTTGAAGGACAGGTGACCGTGAAGATGCAGACCAAGGCTGTGAAAGCAAAGCTGGAAGCTGATCGCATCTTTTCCGAGAAGAAAGAAGAGTTGACCATCGATGGCTATGACCTCTCAGACCTTGAGCCAGAAATTATCGGAGCAATGAAGGCCATAAAACGGGCGAGGGCTGTCAGGTCTGGCAAAGTGAAAGCACCCAAGGGTCAGAAAGTCTTTGGCAGCCCAGATCCAAGCCTGCCAGCCACAGACGTTTCCTGTTCAGGATGTGGGGCTCAGTTCCAGGCCCACGACCCGAAGCACCCGGGCTTCCTCCCTGGCGAGAAGTACCGGGAACTCTTGGAAGCTGGTGGACTGGAGAGGGCGATGTGTCAGCGCTGCTGGTACCTGACTCACCACCAGATGGCACTAGACGTCAGTATCACAGAGGATGATTACAGGGACATCATCACCTCAATCCGAAGGACCAGAGCCTTGGTGGTTGTCCTTGTAGACTTGCTGGACTTTCCATGCAGTCTGATTCCTAATTTGAAGGCTATGGTAGGAGAGAGAAGACCCATGGTTATTGTGGGTAAGAAATTTCTCAAAGAGTTCTCCTGGTTTCAAGATGCACTTCGGAGGGAGAGACTGTACATGTATCAACTAACTTTACCACACAGTACTACAGAGTAGTACTCATCAATAAATAGCCTTCTTCAGGCAATTGTTGACAAAAATATTACAGCAGTAACCAAGATATCTACAGCTCTTTCACTATAAACAATAGGTTTTCCGGTGAAACACATGGACAATACATACATGTACATGTAGACAAGTACAGGGGACCAGAGGGGGCAGCTGTGGCTATGGAGGACCAAAGGGTAGTACAAATGATTGGAGTATGGTTGCGTGTATTGGCTAATGCACTGGTTCTCATGCTGACGCCTTGTACAGTACATAATTGCGCATGTGATGTATAATGGTTGCATACATGTACTTTTGAAAAGAATTGTAGGTGTCTCAGATTTGGTTTATAGTTTTTTGGTTTTAAATTTGAATAAAATCAGGTACATCGAATTTCTCCACACTAGAGACACTGTTGCTGTACCTTGTGATTCGTAGTAAGCTTTTGCTTAGTTACATAAGAGACGCCTTCCACCAATACACTGTTTTCATTGGATAAGAAGGGCACAAAGGAAGCAGGCTATTCCAGAAATGTTGATCGTTACGCAGAAAGCTTGCCTCGAATCATGAGATACAGTTTAATAAAGGGAATACATGTACATAACGCCCACTATTATCTGTGTAGAAGGCATAAGCACAAGAGCCAGCACCAAACCAACATGCACGCGCACGCACTCCATTCATTTCTGTTTGTAATGATGTCACACTTCAGTATTCTGTAGGCCCTTTTCCTGTGATGTCACAGTTGTGCTGGACTGCCATGCGTTGTGATGGTAATGAGTGGATAGTGTCATGATGGTAATCTACTTATTCAAGATAAACTAGTCAAACATGCCGCATTCGCACTGCGCTTGTATATGGTTGAAGCTGGCCCTAGTAATATTTGTGATTACTGTGGCCAGGGCAGTCCACACATGGTGGCATTGTTTACATTTAGCGCAATCGAGTGATGTGGGTGAACAAGGTCAAAAGCAACAGTGTCTTTAGTCTGGGGAATTCAAATTCTTATTTTGAAAGCAATCAGATTTAACTCAGTGTACCAGATTTTATTCAAATTGAATTTGCAAAAGGCTTGTTGTACTTTGTGGTAATGTCTTTCAGTATCATTCATCACTTTGCAAAAAGGGTTTTTTCCCCATTTTTTGCTTTTTTGGGGGGAGGAATGGGAGGTATTGGATGTGGGGAGGGAGTAAAAGAAAAAAAAGATGTCCACATCTCGGTATTTCCATAATAAATGCACTGTGATTTGGATGACCGCTCTTTATCAGTTCGTCATCATGTGAATGCCTGTCTCAGGAAACAAGGCTGATCTCCTACCGAAGGACTCTCCCGACTGGAGCCAACGCATCACCAAGCAGCTTTTGAAGGCGTGTGTGGAGGCGGGCGTTTGCAATGAGGAGAGTGTGCAGCACGTCTGCATTGTCAGCGCCAAGTCGGGGTTTGGCATCGAAGACCTGATCACAGCCCTGCAGAAGAAGTGGGGGACCAACAATGACGTGTATTTGCTCGGTATGCATCTGCAGTAGTCAAACCATCACTGTGTTGTGGTTTTCTAGATCATGTGTACTTGCAGATCTCAGTTTTTGTTCCAGAATATTCATACAATTAGCAGAAACATCCAAGTATGCATGTCACTATACAGGAGTGTTTCGACAGACTCGTTTTGCAAAACGTCGTTCTCGTCAAGAAAGGATGTCAGAAAAAAATATGTAAACTGTTCAAGTACTGGGCCAGCTATGAATTCAGATTGATCTGGAACTAGAGGCTTTACAAATTGAATTGTGACTTGATTGTGGGAAAAAAAATAACCTGGCACTTGACTCATGAAAAATGACTTGTTACTCAACACAACTTGTATTGTAGAAAAACAGTGCTCAGAGAATCACGATTAGCATGAATGTCTTCAGTCTTTAGAATGTATGATTCGTTAAATTTCTCCCACCCACGAGAATTTGGTTTCCCCATGCAAAGCCCCCCCCCATCTTGCATTGGAAGCATGTCAGCATAATTTTGTGGCCATCTTGTAGATGTATATTTTCCCTCTTAAAGTCCTCTCCTTCTCAAAAACATGGTCGGCCTGTGGAAGTGCTTTTGAATGATTGTTTTGGGCTTTTGAAAAGAAATGTTTATTTTCTGGAAAGAGGATATAGTTGATTTCAAGGACACATCAGTTGTTCCCCTTGTTTTTATAATCTTGCAACAGGGACAGCCAATGTGGGTAAATCTACCTTGTTCAATCGTCTCCTGAAATCAGACTACTGCAAGGCGAAGGCAACATACCTGATTGGCAAAGCAACTATCTCACGCTGGCCAGGCACCACTCTCAACTTACTCAGGTACACAGGAGAAATTACATTATTCCATCAAGTAGCAGTCATGTGGAATGTTCAAATCCTTCTCTTAAATTTAGCAGTCGCCCATTTATTGCCGGCTACATGTAGTCTACCTAGTTTGAGCTAATTTCAGTCAAAACAGACCCTTTATAAGACTTGGGAGTTGAAATTCAGCAGTACACAAAGTCATGTTCGAATACTTTGATATTAGTTTTCAATTGGCCATCAATAGAATTATCATAGTATAAAGTAATCTGTCTCCTTAACTTAAAGTATTTCCCACAGTGAACTTTATAAGGCACCATTTGAAAATTCCTATTGGGTAGGTGTGGGACAGAATGGTCCAACTGATACATTTATTATATGTTGGCTATCAGGGTAAGTGTTCTCAAGTGTCCAATTCTAACTGATAAGTGCCTTTTTATTGCATTACTTCCAAGGCTATGTGGCTTCAGTGGAGCAAAACCCCTTCCATCATTCACTCAACACAAGTCACTTGTTACTGGTCAGATGGCCCTGTGCTATAGTCGACCTATAGGAATTTTGAAATGATGCCTAAGGCAACATCAATGTAGTACTCAGTCCGAGGCACAGATGCCTCGATCTTGGTCTCCAGACTTATAAGGTTTCGATTTCAATAAGTGCACCATTGCTCTGAATACAGTGTAGCAGAATTTGGGAAGAAAACAATTTATACATTCACATTTTAAAGAACAGTGATTGTATTTTTCCATTTAAGATTTCCTATAGTGAAACCAACCGCAGAAAAGATGGCTCTCAGAAATGACAGACTCGTAGAAGAAAAGAGGCAGGCCAAAGCAGAGCTGGAGAATCAGAAGACCAAAGGTGGACTGCATAAGAAGAGGCTAGATGAACTGGCTTATGTCAGAGGCGAGTGGTAATTTGCCCACAGAGGAGGGTAGTGTTTTGGCTTGACAAGAGCTGTATACAGAGAGAGCTGCGACAGCTTCAGACAGGAAGCCATTTTGGTTCCAGAGTCTGCCTACATATGTACTTACAAAATGATCAGTTTCGACCCAACCTTACAAAAGAAGTCACAAGTCACCAGAGCCAATTCTTGACTCAACAAGAGGCCTTTAAATTCTTACATACTTTAAATTACTAGGAAGCCTTGACATTTTTTATCCACATCTACAGCCGATTTCCCAAAAATCTGAATGACTTGTGATGGACTTTGCAGGGACTTGTGATGGACTCGAATACAACACTGGTTACAGCACATATTTGTGGTGTAAGGCTTACACATGGTTCAAAGTTACACCAAAAACTAAATTACTGAAAACAATGAGGACCTCGAGACTTATGCTCTTTGTTATACCCCCTTGGCAAAAATACACAGAGCAGCAAAGCACATGTAGTTGATGTCATCACAACTCCCATTTTTTCACCTTAACCCTAACCGCCGAGCAAATTGTTTGGCTTACAGTACTCAGTACTACAAAGTACTAAGTAATAGCCTGTGCCTGAGGGACCTAGCCCTACAAATTACTACTTCTGGCTAGGTTACTTGCATTGTTACTTGTACAGAGAACAATAAAGCCACGCATTCATCGTGCCAGAGCACTGTATGGTACATTGTTTTTTCCATTGTGTTTTATGACTTCAGAGAACAATACGGTATGTCCTCTTACAAGCGGCAGCACTGATTACTACATTTTACTACAGGTAGTAATTTGTGGTATTATGTGTGGTTAGGGCGAAGAGTCTATAGAGAATAACTACAGCTGTAAATAGCAACGTCATTACAGACACAGCCTAAGATCCATTAACATATGTCTGTGAAGTGTGCCATTATAAATAGTTTTCAGTTGATCCATATGGAACAATAAAAAGATGATCTCCAGATGTATAATACAAAGACGTCATGCTGTGTTTACATGTGCACTTTCCTATGGCATTGAAATGGGACTTGATCCATTGAGCCCCCATAGGAAAGCACAGGTGCACATGTAAATAAAGCATGATGTCATTTTTTTAGGTCTATTGGCCAGCCACTGCGGCTGAGAATGGGATATCAATGTGGGTTCCTCCCCAGGTATGGCCAATAATCCACTCGCCCCCTC
>NW_019091425.1:1044740-1136120 GCF_001949145.1 Acanthaster planci
CTGTCTGTTCACTTCTTACAAATACCAGATTTTACCCCATTCAGTAAAACCATTTGTGTTTTGACTTTCATGTTTGTCAAGTGACAGTACCTTAACTTTGTTTATGTGCTAACTTTGTACAGTTCTTGAAAACTTTTTAAGGCAGTGTAGCCTGTCTAGTTTCAGGTTTTCTTTAAAGCTTGAAGTTTTTGACATATGCTTTGTCCCTGTTGGATCGTACACGTTTTGCACAGAAATTCTCTGTGGTTCCGCTCAGAATGAGAACTTGCATTTGCCCCACCATCCTTCTTCATTGCCCTCATTTGCCAACTGTTGTTAGTTCAAGGGCAATGTCTACTGTTGGGTGTTCATGGAACACTTGTCATGAACACATGTGAGTATGAACAGTCAAAATTAATGCAAATGTACGCCTCAAGGAAACTGTCCATTTGCCGGGTACATAACGTTCCTTTTAGGCAACAAAATTCCTCGCAATCTAAAGAATGAAGTGTAAGAACAAACCCAATGAAGTTTTGGCTCATGAATGCTATGTTTTCCAGGAAAACAATAGTCTTAGGATTCTGATTTTAGACCAAAAGTTGCTGAGGCATGTTTTGAATTGAATTCAGTCCCTGGGACATGTTTTCACATTTAGTCGAATGCGGCTATACTGTGTCACACACTGAACCGATGAATTATAGCTATCATGTGGCCATGTGTGTCGTGTCAGTGCTTGAATACACTTCTAATGGCATTTTCCCAGATATGCGTGTTTAGACACATCGTTGGAAATGGCCCTCTTCCATTGTTTTCTTTAACCTGAGAGCTTTCATGAAAGAATGATTTCACAGGGAGTTTAATCCAATAACCTTTTCAACCCAAGTATGCTCTTCAACAATAATTTCATCATTTACTCTTTGGATAACTGCAAATGATGGACTGTACACTTTAATCTTCATCAAACCAGATCTTGACCAAGTTGACGGTCGACGAGTTGAAGCTTGTCATCCCCAAAACTATCATTCTACCCAGGACTATCTCACTCAAACCAGGGAACACTTTCCTCCTCGGAGGACTCGGAAGGTTAGATTATTTGGAGGTGAGATGGCTTGACTATTTTGTGTATTCAGTCTCGCACTTTAGAGGTAAAAATAGTGATTCAAGGCACAGTTGTGTCCATCTCATTTTCACTTTAATACATGGACCCTGTCACAGTGTTTCTTTCATTCAGACGTCGGCAAATCCTCATAAAAGGTCCATCATTAAAACTTTGTACAAATATTTTTTGGTAATTTCCCTCGTTCTTCACGTTACATGTGTACAAGAAGTTTTCTTAGAGGTACATTACAGCTTACAATATCATTTGTCATCTTGTATGCACCAAAACAAGTGGTTTGTCTGCATCAAGCCTTATAGGCTCTAGCAACAGTTAAATTTGAAGGAACAGTTTAAGATGATACAACCTCATCTTAAACTATTGCTATGGTTACAACCAATCAGCTTTGAGGATTTAAGTTTGTTGTAAAAGATGAGTCACCAAGTGAAATCAGAATGTCGATAAGTTTATAATGGTTAAGTTTGCAGGTGCCATCAATGTATCGTTTTAATGCCCTTGTTATTCGCATTGCATATGAAAGGACAAAAGCAAATGCTCTGTTGACTTTGGTAGAATTAAATAGCATTTCAATACCTTCTGTTTTTCAATTTCTTTGCAGGGTCGGATGGCTGCATTCTTCACAGTCTTTGCCTCCAAAGACTTACCAATGCGAATTATTCCAACAGCTGGGGCAGATGAAGTTCATCAAGGCTTGGCTGACAGGAATCACCTGACGGTAATGATACTACCCCTTTTTGTTTTCCAGTTCACTGACTCTTTATCATCCATAACGGTACAGTCTCTGGCCACAATTTGTCAAAACTTACAGGTGTACTCTCTTGGCATCCTGCAGTATAGGTGTTGGCTATTGTGGTAGCTCCATTCGTCCAAACATTGTACAGCATCGCTGATGTAGTATTTCTGTAAAGAGTTTGGAAATTCACTGTTGTGTTTAGGTTCCCCTTGGTGGGCCAGAGCGAATGAAAACCTTCCCTGCCATGCAGCCAGTGGAGATGAAAGTCGTTGGACAAGGCTGGCACTGCAGTGCTGCAGATGTCCTGTTCTCTTCAACAGGTCAGTAGCCGACAAGGACAGAAACTTGCTAAGCACACGTGTTCTCTGCTCAGCCCCAAACAGGTTATCAGCCCAAATACCTTGTAGTGTGTATTGCTAGCAACTGATTCCCTGCTGGCTTTTGCTAGGCACTTGAGTTTCTCAAGCAATGTTTTCTGCTGAGATGCACTGCGATGCTGGACCTCACACAGGTGCTGCATGAACTCCATACTCGGTTTCCCCTTCAGCATAGCAATGCTTAAAAAATATTTGTGCCAGTTTTATACTTTAAATGCATTGTTTGTCTTGAAATAAGGGAATACATAGGTGCCTCTTGTTCAGGAGCACGGGTGATGATAATTTCCAGGCTGAAGGCCAGGGATCTTATCAGCCTCCATTCTTCAGAGCAAAACACATGTTTATTTCTATTCATAAATACCTTTTGAGTCACAATGAAGACAAGTTTTAAACTTATAAATGTCCAGCGATGTAGTAGTGGTTGTCGTAGCCCAAATCCTGTGCAATTTTTTTAGTAGTTCACCAAAGATTACTCCATGTCTTCATCCTGTGTCTTGAACCCCTCAGGTTGGGTCGCAGTGACAACAGCCAAGGGAGAGGAGGTCCACCTCAGGGCTTTCACCCCTGGGGGTCACGGCTGCCTCCTCCGACAGCCCGCCCTGCTCCCCTATGTGGTCAACCTCCGGGGAGACCGGACGGCCAAGAAGAGCCCATACTTCAAGCTGGACAGGCACAAACTGACACGCTTTTTGTGAGGTAATTGTGGCTTTCTTTGATCCAGCTTTTGAGGCCGGGGATACCAGGCCAGGTTCCAATTTCTGCGTCCTAAGCAAAACTAGGTTGAGAACCAGTCACGAGAATCATGCCCATAAAGTGTATTACGTTTGCCTGGTAAATTTCGTTTGGTTGAAAAAATGTATTTTGTACTTTCCGAATATCTTTCAGGGTTCCCATGGTCATGGTAAATCTTGGGAAAAAGTTGTCCTGGAAAGTCATGGAAAATTTGAGGGAAAAGAGTGTCCTGCAGTCCCATTGTTGGAAGGAAAATGTCATGGAAAGGTCATGGAAATCAAGATCATGCAAGGGTTATTTTCGGTGGGCCGCTTACAGTGTGATTACGGAATAATGATGAATTTGCAGGCTACATGTATATACCCTGTTCTTATCAGTATAGTAATGGCTATGGCAGTCTTCCAGTTCATAATACAAAACCACTTTTCCCTGCAGAATGACGTGAAATGTTATGGAAATTGTCATGCTTTCGTCCTGGAAAGTCCTGGAAAAGTCATGAATTGGGTTTTCAGATTCCCACGGGAGCCTTGTCTTTGCTTCAATAGCTCCATGCATTCATCTGAATGCACACATTCACATGCATGGCATAGAGAAACAGCATTAAATTGTGTTTAAGCCACAGTAATATTTTGCACTGTTACCGCTGAAGGCAAAGTTAAGTTGGCCTATCTACAGTGTCCAGTAAAGCAGTGGAGTACATTGTAGCTCTGGTTCCTCTTTACAGTTTATTTTCAATTTGTGAGCAACATATCATGGTTACACTAACACAGGGCTTCACTGACTTCTTTGACATGCCAAAACGATTCCTTTTACAATGTTGATCAATATTTGTGCCATGTTATTTTCAGGCATGCAACTTTTCCTCTGATCAGCTGATTTTCTTGTTTTTCACTTCACACTCATGCCACTGAAAATTGAAAAATCCTGTAAAAAGTATTGTAAAGACTGGAGTTTCCTTTTTTTGGTCAAAGTCCCAGTTGCATGCCTCTGTTAAAAACCCTCCTTTGGTTTTACGGCACAAATATGCACGAGTGCCCACAGTCACTCTCTTGCATGTGTTTTCTATATGGAACACAAACATGCACAGGTTCAGTGGGTACACAGTAGGTTGCCAGCACAAAGTGACCCAGGGTCTTTCGTGCAGTCCCCTTCACTGCATTTGGTTTACTGCACAGTTATGCACATGAAACAGTGAAGCACAGTTGTTGGGCAGTACAAAAGTGCAATCTGATATTCCTGTGTGGGACTGTTGGTGCAGTGCACAACACGACACAACTGTGCTTCCTTGAGGTGTTTACCGAGTGACACAAAGAGTGACTTCAGCATAGGAGGGTTTTAAGGCAGCTTTATCTTTTAAGTAAGTTCGAGAACTGACAATAGGATAATCAGTGACTTGCATCTGCATTCTGCACACTATGAAACAAGAGAAAATTCAGTGAAGCCTCTTGCCAATGTTTCAGCTGAAACTTTGTTAATAATAAATGGAAAGATTTGGAATGGCGCCCTCAAGTAGTCAATAGAAGCCAGTTTGTTTTTCTCCATGCGTCCTTGTATGCATGACCTGTATGTATACCTGGGTGCACACACTGTGTGCACCTGGGAAGTGTCAGTTAGCTCCTCTTGCATACATACATAAATCAGTTCCATGCATATGCATGCCGTGGGAGAAGTGCCAAGAGTGGCAAATGTCTCGTTATTCATTAAGCTGTTCCTTCTCAGCTGTCGCGTGGCTGCCGGCATCCGACAAGCCTAAAAACAGCCATCAATTAAGCATACAGACCAGGCTGAGGCGGAGATATTGCATTTTACATTGTGCAGGCTAGAGCACTGGCATTATTTACCGTGGGCTACGAAAGAAGTATGTTTCTGTTGCTCCATATGGAAAGGGAAGACATAGTCTTGCTTTCTCTCTTTTCAGTCTGAATTTGCAATCTTTACAGCCTAAATTTCAAGAAAATTGGTCTTGCTTTCAAAAATGAGGCTGTTCATAGTTTTCACATTTTTTGGCAAATTTTGTTATTTTTGTTGTTTGATATAATTGAAATGCCTTGGGAAGGATTTTTCGTAGGTGTACATGTAAGTCACTAACTTTCATGGCTCAGTGGTGATGGGTAAATTAGGGAGCATGATTGAAGGGCAACTGTGTAAAAATGTAAGAGCACAAGATCCCAGTTTTCAACCAAGAACAAAATGTTGACTAGAATGCAATCCATGCATTCAATTTTGTTTTCTGTCAGCACGATGGTGATGAGTATGGTACAAATTAGTCCAAGTTAACCGCGCTGAAGCATTGAAGTTTTTTTTCCATTGCATTCAGCTCTGTGCGCTCAGGTTCAGGTTGAATCAAACTTTGCATTTAGCAGGGTGCCATAGTTGCCAATTCCAGTTAGGACTGACGCAGTTTCATTGAATCAATTTTTGATATCGCTGTTCCGCGATTCACACATACCGAAATTGTCTTTTCAGTGGCAATCTAGCCATCCTCTAGAACAGCAGCATACATCTGTGTTAAAGCCAGGATAATTAAAATCTCATTTGGAAGATGCTTTTCCCCAAGATGTGTGACGCACATATGCACAAGTGCAGACAACTAATAGCACAGAATCTGAAGGCGCGAGGAGCTTTGATTGCATTGTGTGTGAGAAAATCCTCCCCCACTCTTCAAACATGCCTGAGCATCTGCGATGGAAAAAAGGGAAAACCTGTGAATTAAATTCCACCCTGCTGGTGAGAAATTGCCATGGTTGAGCCCACACATGTTGGAATAGAATTGATGGCAGGATTTCTTTGACAACCACAGCCTTTAGGCACAGAAAAGTGGCTGTTTTGTGTTTCTGATTTTTTTCCTATAGAGGCTGTAGTAGATCAATGATTAATCCAAGATTATTTCCACCATATAAAATCAATGATGAAAAACTATCATTATCAAGACTAATTGCATTCTTGCCTACATATGTATGTTTGTTTTTTATGGGGAGGGGAAACAGTAATGTTTGTCAATGAGGATATTAGAACTAATCCTTTTAATCAATCCAGATTTATTTCAAATGCAATTTGTTTAGTTGAATGAGACTGGGGGAAAATTAACAATGCTATTTCTTTTGAATTCATTCAAATTCACCTTGGGTTTCATTTCACAGAAATTCACAAATGAGCCAGTTTACTCCTGTGCGGTAACACACCTCGCTGCTCGCTATTTAACCTCCCCTCTCACCAGTGGAATTGTCTTCCGACAACAGCCAATGAACCTACTCTTCATCCAGACAGTCTATAAATAGCTCACTGGAGTGAGGAACATAATGCTTGTGTATACTCAGTATACCGATCGGGAGAGGGGATCGCAGCCAATTATGTACTGTTGTTGACGAACCAGCTGATGTCGTTACCATGCCAGTCCTGTTTGACAATGTATTTTATTTCTACACTCCGGATATCCTGTGTATATCATCAATATAATATTTCATGCTAATTAGCCTTTGAAAGTTGCTAATTTTTTCTTTAGTTTCCTTGTGTGTTCCGATGGTCAGGGAGCTTTATTGTGTATATATGCCCATGCATGCGTAAATTTGTTTCACATATCAAAATCCTATACTCACTTTTGACTAAGTTTCTTGCAGCAATGTGTTCTAAATATTATAATTCGCTGTTTTAACTCTTTCTGTATTTTCTTTTCTGGCTACTTACATGTACATGTATCTCTCCACATTCAATATTTATACTGTTACTGTACATATCTGTATTTATAGGAGCCAGAATGTATGAGTCCATGTGGTCACACACATGTAGAGTAACCTAACATATAACCTGTAAAATACTGTGCACATTTTGTGGGGAGCCTTATGGTTACCATGCCATTATTTTTGATTGCCAAATCCACCACCTGGTTTGATAGAATTGTCAAGGATTTCTCAGTTCTTACTTGATACATTGTTACTTTATGCAAGGCTTGCACCAAGAAATTTTTAAAAATTCTGTGCTACTTTTGGCTTGGAAGAATCCTCATAAAAATAGGGATAAGGCAGTCAGCTGCATTCCTAGCAATAACATGAGTAAGCCAATGAGTGAAATTAATTGATGCATTATGGCTCTGCTGGATCATTTCAGACCTGAAAAGAGGTCTTGCATGTATATTAGATAAGGTTAATCGCAGATGCATGTACGTACACACATGTACATGTATATGAATTAAATGTGGGTAAAGTCCAAACTGAAACAAGCTGTTTTCTGTCAAATAAGTTGACATTAATTTTTAAGAAAGGCTTAAATTTCCAATCTTCTTGGAACTTGGATGAATGCTGTTTTTGGTAGATATTAGAAGTGGATGTTGGTGCATTGTTAATGAGCAAAGCTTTTATTGCGGGTTGGTGTGCATACGGGTACATTGTCGAATTTCACAGAAACAACTGCGTTAACTTGGATTTACATTGTTTTCAGCTAAAGAAGAAAGACACAATGCACATTCCATAAATGTGTATGAAGTTTACATGAGGATGGTTTAGTCCCTAGCCTCTTGGTCAGGTTGAATAATAGATGACGTCAGAAGCCCCTCACATCACGCCTGGTTAATGAGGCTTGGCAGGCTTCCCTGTTATAGCTTTGCCTGAGATTAAGGAGCATTTTTTTTGGAGCTCACGACATCACTTGCTTTCCATATTATTACTGGGATTTTGTCCATTTCAAACCAACAAAGTTTGTTTATTTGCACCGTCGGAAAATTTAGTCGTTTCAATGTGTGTTTTATTCCTATACATGTACTTCCAAAATGGTCTGTCTGGAGAGCTGCTTCTGGTCCATGTATGGTACATGTACATGTATGACTATGTGACTATAATATCTGGTCATGGTGAAAACTAATGGTTCAGATTTCAGCTGCATGTGAATCTAATATGTTTTCCATAATCTGTTTTTTTCCTTCTCATTTTACACATCACTAACCATTCTAATATAACTGTCCCAGATTCTCCTCTGCTCTCATGTTACATTGCCAAGTGCACAGCGCCCACGGTGGCAGTGTCCCGTCCTGAGGAAGTGACCTCTCAATATTCATGGGCACGTCATCGTGCCGCATGCTAGGATGCATTGATCCCAGTTGGTCACAAACCACAAGACACTGTGTTTCAATATGGTCTCACATATTATCATAACATATAGTCTCTTCTCAAAATCACTGATCACATTTTGGCATTGGCATTGCCTCTTTATTAGAAAACCTCTGAAAAATATTCATTGTGTAGATTGTTAAGGAGCTAGGCTACCAAGCATGGGTATTGTGGAGGAGAGGATTAGGGAACCGGGGGGGGGTGGACGAATGGGAGAATTCTAAAAAGGAAAGGAGAGGACATGAGGTTTACAGGTTTACATCACCAGTTCCGTTAAAATGCCCTAGTATTGATCCCCCTCAGATGTTAATTGATAGTTTGTCAGTCTGCACAGTTGAGTACTTTGCCTGCCTCAGAGTTAAAGCCCCTTGTCTTCATGATGCCCCTGCTTCCAGGACAATGGACTATGATTTTATTTTGATTTGTCATGACATTTGAATTACATTCCTTTCCATCATTTCACAGAGAGATTTTTGTCATGAGCTTGGCATTTGAATCCTTTTAATTGTAATTTTACTGAAATTCTTACATGCATTGGCATTTGTCCCCTGCCCTGCCAACTGCGGCAATGGGAAGTTTCGGTAACGTTTATGCCAAAAAGTGAGTCACCTAGTGGGCATCCGTAGAATGGCATCACATTTGTTTGATTGCATAGGGTGACAAATCCAAATCAGATGTAATGTACTTCATATGCTGTCTCACATTCCTGTTACATCATAAAGCTTTCTTGATAAATAAACATTGAGGAATTCCTGATCCTGTGTTTAATGCGTATGCATACGCGCATGTATGTTCATGAGCACGACGACAACATCAAATTTAATGTTGATCTTGGTGGTGTTGGCAGGTACATGTACATTTAATGACTGCTGGCATGCCAATGCAGTCCAGCCCGGCCATCACCCGAAGACTCAGAATTGTCATTGGTAATTCATTCACGGGAGATGGGAACGTTTAACACATTAGCGCCATGCAATTAGTTGAGGCAATGTCCGTGGCGAGCTGGAAGGGGGGGGGTTTGAGGATCTGCAGGGAGGCAGTTAAAAAGGAGGCAGTTGTGGCCGTCTGCACACGGTGTGTCTGGTGTGAATGCTGTGGTGATTGCCCACAGATCCGAAATGCATGGAGGAAGCTTAATGAGAAATGTCACCAGGGATATTGTTGCTGCATCTTTCATGAGATACCCTTCCTCTTTCTGGATTTCCTGAAGCCACTTCAGTCTTTTTGTGACTGAGGGCATCATTGAACCAGATTTTCATGTTTTCTTCCCCTTTGTATTGTTTGTTTTACCGTCACCATAATCATACTCTTGTTGTGATCCTCACTCTTTTGAGATAATTCATTTGATGTCTCAATTGTCAATGCTTTGTTTAACAGTCACCACTATCGTTTCGTCATTTCTGTCATTATCATCACCTTGGTCATTGTCACAACCCATTGTTGCTTTGGTTGTCACTGTCTTTGCGATAACTTTCATCCACACATTTGTCACTTTCACCTCACAATCATCACCGCAGCCACATCAGAGCCACATCTTCTCTTCGCCCTCACCACATCCTCGTTGCACAATTATTAGCAAATGATCACCATCTTCAGTCTTCCACCATAATGGCATTGCCTTTACATTCAACAGCATCAACCATCCCTTTTTAATAAACAGCACCGCTTCCACATCCCCATTACTACCTAAATCCAGGTAGCAAGTATGACCCATTTCAATTTTCATTACTCGTAAAACATTCATGATTGATATCCATGCCATCCTCATTTTCACAGCGATCACTATCATCCAGACTCATAACTGGAGATAGTAATTAGGCCATGGGGGGGGGGGAAGTTTACCAGCCAGGACTTTTGAAGAAAGGGAGGATGAGGCCATTTTATTTCTTTTCTTTTCTCATTCCTTTTTTTTTTTATGATGGCAATTTTCTGCCAAAGTCGATAAATGGATTTTCTGGACTGCACTGTTTGTATCAAGGAATGATCACCCTAATCCACAGGCTTTGAACAAGCAAGTGTAGCTACATATTTTATTCTAAATAAAAAGATAAAACACATTGCAGATTTAAAAAAGATAAAAGAAAAAAGGAGATACTGTAGATAGAGAAGCAGGGATGCATTCGGGATGAGAAAGTAATTGTCACTTGGCCAAATGTGTGCAAGAAGTTGTGCAGTTCTATTTCCCTGAAGTCACTGTAATTTTGTTAAAATCCAATCATTTGTTATGATCACGTTAATATCTCAACCACTGTGTCACGATTGCCATCTCGATTACCTTTTTTTTCTTCAGACGGGTCCATCTTAGGATAGATCACCCTTCTGTTATTCCAAATGTCACCTTTATGTTTTGGCAATAACCCAGAGCAGGCTGGCCAATTTTGAAAATGTCAATGAGATTACCATCGCAGCACAATGATGTACATGTACATTCAGGGCTTCACATCATGCCCTGCAATTACACCTACCAGTAGCCGGGAGATGTTTGCTCGGTGATATAAATACAGCCCCATGAAGATATGTTGTCATTTGTGTGCCAGAAGTCAATGCCTGGGCCATGCGATTGTGTAATAGTGGACAGTTAATTACGCCAAAGCCACTTGACAGAGGGCACACTTTTGTGAAATTGAACGTGGTTAATACTGTTTTCTTGACGGTGTGGTACATATATGTCTCCAAGCTAGATTGAACTTACAGATTGGGAAGAGAAATGAAAAATTAACACGCAGTAAAAAAAAAAAAACTCGCTACAGCATCAAAATGTAAGTGAAGGAGAAAAGACCATGCACCAAGTATTTACAAAATGATGTGTTTTGGAACCTTGGCACCAACAGCCATGTACAAAAGCAAACTGCGAGTAACTCTGTTTATGAGGGGACATTCAGTGTATACATTCATGTTTGTATACTGAAGTAAAGTTGTATAAATTAAGCTGTAGTGTGATGGTCACAGTGAGAAACAGGAGTTGAGGCCGGCTGTTTTGCATGGCAGCAGACATTTATGTGCACACTTTTGTGCAATTTGTCAGCAGTGTGCAACACATCATACAGCACATTGTGTATGAAAAATAAAGATCAGCTGTTGCACCCTTGATGGGGCTTTGGTTTTTTTTTTTTTGAAGAAAACAGGATTTAATATTGCCTGCCCATAGGATGGTTCATGACTAAATTTGCACAAAGCTTAATTTGGAGTAGTTTTTGCTGGCTTTTTTTTCTAAAGTCAATACGAAAAGAGCACCTGCACCCGATGTGAACATTCAGTAGAAAAATGTCCCCAAGCTAGGGACACCTTACTAATTGCATGAGTCCCGTTCAACTGCAAAAGAGAGCCCATGGAGTACACATTTACACAATGAAAATTACAAGTCTTGTCTAATCTGTGCATACATGAAAGTAGTTGTGGGGACGACTCATTGTGGGGGCCAAAAATGTCAATAGGACAAATTTTTGTCCTCGCCAACTTGACCTGGGTCCTGATTTTTCTAGTAAAAGAAATTGTCTTGTCAACTGTACAGTGAAGATTGCCTTTGTGCATAGGGCCTCGGGGCAGTGTTCTGTCATTAGGTAAATTACATGTACATTGGAGTGATGGGAATTTTCTGCTGTCCACACAAGTTTTTTGGTCTTCACAACATTGGTGTAATGAGGATTGTATGTCCCCACAATTGTGAAGTAAGTATGGGTGCCCATGCCGTGTGCTGCACCAAGGGAGATTGTTGTTTAGTAAAAAGAAGATCACTCTCTGTTGTTCATTGGTGGAGTCAACTTGCTCCATGCAGGAACAAGAGATGCTCTGCTTTTATATGTACATGTACAAGCACCACCTCAATGATACAAAACCACTGTGGAAATGCACATGTTCAGATTAAAACATGGTGAGAATGTGTAATCAGTATTTTTTTTTTAATTTATGCAACCTTTGTGTGTACCATTTGCAAAGCTTTTTCATTTGCATTTATTTCATTTATTTATTCGCCAGATGAAAGGACATGCCAAAATACGCAAATTACACACAAGAGGCACACCTAAAAACATCGAAATACATTACATGAGAGATATAAATAATTGCACAGTAACTAAAATACCAGAAAAACACCTCACCAGCCAGACTGCTCTAGCAAGCTATCAACACAGCACAAACACGCAACTACCAACCTTCAAATGCAACACAGCAATACTCACACTCTCTCACACATCCTGGTCATGTCCATGAAGGACAGCACCAACAACCTCTACACACATATACAGACAAACAAAAACATACAAACTGGGAGAACCTCTTGCAGGGATAACCAAAACAGTGACAGAGTCACTTTTAAAGTGGCTAAGCCTAAAATTCCCTATGAAACACAACAAGGACAACCCAAGCAAGAAAGCAGTGGTGTTGCTTCTCTCTCATGGAGAAGACAGGAAAAAGAGGAAAAGGAAACCAAAAGAAAAAAGAATATTATAATTATATTATGCTATTTAAAAGCTTTCTTTTTCTTGTTAAACCTTGAAATACTAAAAAAAAAGTTGATCAAACAAGGCTGAGAACAATCAAAAGCAGCAAATTTATAACCATCAGTGAGAGCATGCATATGAGAGAATTCAAAGTACCAAATATGACGTGACGTGAATCAGCAGAAAAAAGAGTGAACCTCAAATACCAAAAGGCACTTGGAAACAAAAAAGATGGCAAAATACCAATAGGTAAGTTGACATTTTTTTCCACCACTCAGTCTCTTCTTAGCTAGCGAGGGAATGCATCTATTCAAAATGGATAGGGGAATGACTCGGCATTTTTCCTTACTATACACCCAGTGCGCAATGTTTTTTCTCATCTCTGTTGTGGATATGCTGGCATGAATGTCAGTTTCAAGTGTCTTTGGCCATGGTTATGATGTCTGCAGAATGTCTGAATTAGCCAGCACTTGTCCGCCAGCACTTTTTTTTTCTGTTAGCACTTTCAGTAGACTTTGTTTGATATGATTATGCAAAGTGGTCGGAAGTTGGGGATGTGTGTTGCTGGTATGCGTGGTCCCTCATTTCCTGGCTAACAAAGCAGCCACCTATCGACTTACCGTACTGCCGATCATTTTTCTGTGTTAGTGGAAAGTCAGTTGGATAAACGGAATTCCCCATTTGACCTGGAACTGGGTTTCCGGAACTGACACTGAAAAATGTGGGTTAGAAAGTCAAAAGGGATTTCTTTTTTCTCACAAAAATGAAGGATTAGTGCACAAAGAGCTGAAATTCCAATCTGAGTCAAAGCTCATGACCTGGGCCACTGCAGAAAATGCCAAGTCATTCTTGTCGAACTCTTGGTAGACTACATTGATGGCATTACCTTAACTATCCATATGTTAGCCTTAGCTGTCCATACTGGTAATTGTCCTGCATATATTATTCATAACGTTTTTCCGCTTATTATTCATAAACGTTTTCCCTCTTGCACAAAAACTGGTGGCTCAGTTGCAGTCTGTATTGGTCATACATCAGTTGTACCAGTTTGGTAATATCTTTTGTCGGTGCATCAAATAAATGCACGAGGCATGAAAATTTATATGCGTACCTTTTTCCAAAGGTTCAGCACAAATATACATCATTATTAGACGGGTAGCCCAAATGTGAATATTTGGGTACATGTGCACTGTTGGTTTTTCCAGATGTGGTTTCTTAATGAAACCCTTGAAAATGGAGTTTTGTTTTCACTTGTCAGTTTTTGTTTTGCTAATCTGAGGATGTTTTGGCGCCTTTTTGGATTGTATTAAAATAAGTACATGTCTTTTCACATTCGCATTACCCTGTGATTTGTGGTGAAAATGTGTTGTTCGTCGTTCAGACCTCAAGGCTTTGTTGATTTGTGCACAAAAAACTGCCTGAATTTTATATTTGCTGGCCTAAATTTTCTGTTTCTTTGCTGATTCGTTGTTGTGTAATGAAATTACAGTTAGCCAACAAGCAGTCTTAAAATTTGTTCAACAGTAAGAAACTTTGAGGTTCACAGTTCAAACACAAAAACCTATAAAATCATGGATGCCTTCCCAGAATGACATCACAGCAAACATTTCAAAAAGTGCACATTTTACTACAGTTTACCAACAGTTGCAACAACAGCTCCATTGAAGAGAAGTAGGAAGTTGCAGAAAAAGTGTGTAATGAGAAAATCCATAATTTGGACTCTTTAAAAAAAATGGCGATTGAACTAGCTCCTCATGAGGTTGGAATACAAGTTAGTGTCTGAGGAGAAAATAGAGGAGAAAGGTAACATGGAAACCTTAAAACTCAGGGATGCAAGAAATACCAACAGAAAAGTATGTTTGGTTTTGAGTGAACAATTGATCCTATTACTTCCTCAGGAGATGGCTATGGAAAGTACATGTACATGTATATGCCATTGAATGAATAGCTACTCTGTACATGTACATGTGGGCTTACTGTGTTAAAAAAAAGTCCCCAATATTGTGAATCTTGGTAGTGTCTTGTTAGCTTTTCATATTGCAAAGATATATACAGGTACATGTACCTGCAACCCACATTTTATGGTCAAAATCATACAGGCAGGTTTAATGGTGCGCCAAATAGGGAGAAAAATACTGTCCTGAGCATAAAATACAGCTGTCCTCAGTGAACAGATGTAACAAAGCAAGCAATTACAATAATGAGCCATTCTATATATTTCAAAAAGCCAAGAACTTTCGGGAACAATGCGCACACATGAGTCGGTGTATGGCTGTGCTAATAAGACAGACTGTTGCGCACATGCATAACTGTTCTCAAAGAGCCTCGTACCGAGCATGTACTGTTGGTATCCCGTAACTGGTCACTGTTGTAAATTTTGAATTTGGTTATCCTTAATTAATAAACTTTAAGAATCTTCCAAATTACTCAACTGTGCAGTAAACCAGCATGTATGGCACATCCTTTGTACTTGTACTTACATAAAATAAAGACTTGAAAGCCTCATGTAAGTAAAAAGTGGCTTGTTATTAGATTTCATTGAGTGTCTGTTGCAGGTCGAATGATTTGCCTTGAAAAGTTAAGACTTTCAAAATTTAGACGAAATGAAACGTGCATGAACACAGTATCCAAAAAGGGGTTTGTTAAATCAAGTGAATGTTGATTCATATCCCTCTCTTTTGTTATAGGTAACTCAGAAAGTTGGTCTGGGGCTATGAAAACCCTCATGTGTTTCATAATGGGTTGCATACAACATTATCAACAGTAGACCTACCTGTAAAATGGCCATCAGATTTTGTAGCAAAGTGTGTGTGAAATCTCCTGTCAAGTTGTCATTTAGGTTAGCATTTGGGCCTGACGGAGAAGTCAATCTCTTCTTGTTGACCTCTTTGCCTTAAGGTCAGTTCTCTGTCTAATCACAGTCCACAGATGCTATCATCATCTGATATGTCTGGGGCATTTCCATTAAAAAAATAATCTGAATGAGACTTTCTCATCAAAGGCCCTGTCCGGTAGAGATCTTGAGTTGCAGTCATAATTTGTGTGGGAGATGATCAGATTCTGTGATTGCTGTGTGTGAGTTTCTTATCAGCCTAATGACTTTTCTTATCAAACATCATCCACAGTGACTGGTGGTCCTTGCGGTTTTTAAAATTACATGTTCACAATTTTCCCTCTATTAATTAGAAAAGTTCCGTAAAATTCCTTGAAAATGTCCAGAAAAGCGAGAACTTGAATAAAATTGTTTATTTTTATGACCTCTGCCCTACTAGTCTAGAATCATTTCTGACATTGTTCAAAAGATAGACTCAAAAGATTTGTAAAGCGTGTGGCGCTTCTTGATTTTTTGTTTTGTGTTTACATCATTTCTAGAAATCAAATAAGAACATATTTTCCAATCAAAGAGTTGTTCAGCCCCTCTAGAAATATTCTTAGCCATATATGATCTGATTTTGTGTTTGTGAGTTGCCAGAAGCAGCTGTACGTGAGCCAGCCCTATCTCTTTGTGTGAGACCAAACCCTCTTGTGACGTCATTTGTATGTGCACTTGTCACCGTTTAAACTTTCCATCAGCCGCCAGATAGTCAGAGTTGTTCTAGTGTCTCGTGATAGTTTCGTCTTCATAACGTTTGGTCCATCTGCGTCATTGTCAAAGAGGTAGATATGGAGCATGTTATCGCCTGTAGCCAAGCGGGTCACGACTCTGCTTCATTTGAGATGATGGTTCCCTGACCAGTATCTGATCCCCCAAGTGCATTTTTGTTCTCACTATCTCCCTCCCCGGGATGTGTTTTTGTCAGGAATGGCAGAGATGGCTGTTTACACTCATTTGTACCACTTGGAATGGTTGGACCGTGATCTGTCTCAGTGACCAGAGAGATAAATCACTGGTGATCATGGCCTTTGACAATATTTCTGCGGGGAAAGCGAGGTGACATGAATGGAATTCAAGCACAAACGTGCATTTTCTCATCCTTCAGTTTTCATACTATTATGGCAATGATGCTTCGTATATCATGAAAGTCTAGGAAATACAATCAGAAATTAACATTTCTGTTTGTCCCAGCATTAACAAGATTGTTTTTCAAAGTTGTAGAAGAGTCTTGTTTGGTCTTGTTAAACTTTAATTTGACTGATTTCAGATATCTCCCCACATCCATTAAGCTCTCAAAATATCATGTTTTCCCACACGTTGATTTTTATTTCTGGTGTTTACAATAGCTTATACAGTAACGGATTTTGGGGAAACCAAATGTCATTCTTCCTTTATTTTTTTTTTTTGGGGGGGAGTATGATTCATCTTTCCTCGGTTATTTTTTTTCCTCTGTGGTGCCAGCTGGTTATTTGATAAATTTCAAGATAAAAAATATGCCCCACTGGTATGCGTACAGTATGTTAAGGTTCACTTCCATTGACGTTGTCCCTTTTGTGGGAATTCTAGGTGGGTTCCCCGCCCATGATACCGGGCACTATATGTAGCAGAGGGAGACTCCCCCCCCCGTGATCACACAAGCTACATGCATAAACCCTAGGCTTACGTACCTACTGCATCCTCCCTGAAAATCTAAAAGAATTTCCGAGATACCTACAATACAAAAGAACACACAAAAGAGGAGGGATTCCCCTTTGCCATATCTCATGTATCATACCTCACCCCCTTAATGCTGTTGCCATGACTGATTTTATACAGCTTGCTCATCTAAATTTTGTAGATGTTTGTGCCTTAGAATGTGGATCAACCTGTAAAACAAAATACATTTAGTGGGAGCCATTTTGCTGACCGTAACTTATCTACTGTATCGGTTTAGATTGAACAAGTCATTGCAAAACATCTTGAAAATATGGCATGATGAACCCCTGTTTCCCCATCGTACGTTACTCCTGTGCAATATGTGTGCAAGTACTTGGAGATCATATGTGATATGCACAGTTTCCTTGTTAACAATTCAGCGGAAGTGCCGCGATGTTTTTCCCACTCGCTTTTCTCTTTCACATGATTGATTTAAAGCTTAGAGGAGGCCCACGCCAGAACGTGCCACTAATAAACGCTGCCGTGTGTGTGCAATTCCGGGGAGGGAGGGGGGTTGAATTTCCATTTGCAAGATTGACAGTTTCATTTGTTTTTTGTTGTCATCTCTTCCCCGGTCTCAGCCCACGTTTTCAATTTTTAAATTTTTTGGGGGGTAGTTCACAAATCCCTTGAAACTTGTCGTGTTCATTTACACTCAGTGCACTAAACTTGATTAATCAAAAAAAAAAAATTTGGCCTGATTCTGTTTTGTGGAAAGCATCTTCATAGCCAGTGTGTGTTCTTGCACTGTGTGAAGTCTGTAATTGTATCGATTTGCAACTGATGGTGGTACCTGCACAACTGACAAGATGACAAATTTGAACCAGCTGGACTCTAAGGGTGTTAATAAAGAGCCTTTCATATGTACATGTAAATGTCTCTGAAGACCTTTAGATGTATCTATGCTGCAGTCCAATTCTTACTGCAAGGACACAATGACAGTGCTTTGTATTAACGGGCAGGATATTTTCTAGTTATTAAATGGCAAAATTAATACCTCTGAATGGACTTTTCAAGGCCCACCATCATGCAAGGGTCTACTAAAAGGCTTTTATTATTCTTCCCAATAAGCTATTGCACATGCTGTATCTTAAATTGGGGGCTCTGTAGATTTTAATCCAATTTTTAATCAAGTGGCGATATTTACAAATGTGGGATTAGTTTGGGCTCATTTTACAGTATAATCATTGATCATAACGCATGAATATGTTTTTGCCTAATAATATAATGCTCAACTAACCCTGCAGTATTTTTTTTATTTTAAATGAGGCAATGATTATCTAGAAAGGAGGAAGTGGCCACGACGGTTTGAGTGCGGGGAATATGAACATCCGTCTGTCATTAGATGGAGCTGCCTTGACGTGGGATGGAGGTGGCACACGTGGCTGTGAGCACGATCCAAGATGATTGTGTGCATATCCTACCCCCGCTGTGTGAGTGTCCGTCATCTAGTCTGGGTTCTTTGGGTTCACAGTGGTCCGGAAAAGGAGGGGGTGAAATGCGGGGGGGGGATGTAAAAAGGATTTCTACTGCACCTGCTGATGTACATTCCACTGTTGGAGTTCGCATTGATTGGCGAGAGTTCCTTCACCCGTCCCTGCGGGGACATGCTTACGCCCTTTTCCGGTAGTTTCTGCATGTTCACTGTATGCCTTGTCACTTGCTATGCACAGGTCAGTTTGTTTGTGTCACAATTTTTCACGTTCCAATTAATACAGAGAATTCCCAGGAATAGTGACACATCCGGAAAGGCGAGTGTGAATTTTGACACATAGCATTGCATTGAATAACGAGAAAAATACCACCGTTTAGCTACCATCTGTATAAAAAGTTCTGTAACTCTTTACATGCAAATTGTATTGTACATGTACATGTACCTACACAGATATTTTTAATTTCCTCATCTGGGAAATGCATTCTTCAGATATTTCAACATGAATCAAATTTATCTCCTCAACATGAAATCACATTCAATCAGTAAAAAGATTGTTTCTGCTCCTTGTAACTCCCTCCCTGTCTTCCGAGAGGTGTTCAGGATTTTGCTGTGTCACCCAGCAAATAGCTTTTTCAGATAGCCGGCAAATTTAGTCTTGGAATTCTGTTCCGTTTGTGGCAGTTGCACAGCATTGTGTCCCAGTGGACGAGCCTGAGTTTCTGCCTGTCTGTCGCCTTATATTTCCAACGTGGTCATTGTTTGCTCAGCATTTATGAGTTAATACAGCATTTTCTGCTAAAGTATGGAAAAACATGCACATTTCCAGATCAATATGCCTTTTTCTGAGACAGCTGTGCAAGTGCGTGTAGAGCTTGCCTGCATGTGTTTATTCATGAAGCCTGCATCACTGTGATGGATGATGCTGCCAATATCATGTTGTACGTATACTAGTATCTGTTTTTCAGGTATTCTTGCAACTTGAAGTATCCAAATGTGTCATTAGGATGATTGTTGTGCAGTGTTTTTTGAGGATTCAGGCAATTATTGTGCTATTCTGTCCTCAAGTCAATCCCCCCCTTTCCGCGCCACACTTAACACATCCCTACGAAGTTGGCCACAGCGTCATGAATACTAATGAGGCCTCTTGTCCCGGCCCATTACGTCAATTGAGGGGCGTCGGGGAGCTACAAGCCCCTCGACCGTCGAAAGCCATCCCTCTGGGCCCTGCTGGCATCCCAGGCTATTCCTTGTCCAAGCAGGCTGGCGGATATTTTGCAGTGTTTGCTGATCAGGGCCCCCTCTTGCAGGAGTGTTTGCCAGACGTGTTGATAATTCCCAATCCCGCCCCCTTCCCATCTTGACATCTTCTGGCCAAAATACAGGGCACTTCTGATCCCTTCCTAGCCTGTGCAGAAACAACCTATTAAAAAGATCTGATGGCGTGTTGACGTTTCCTTTCATTTTTGTTTTGTTCGATTAGGAAAGGTGGCTAAAGAGAGGTGGCTTGTAAGGTTTGCATGTGTTATGTATGTGTGCCCGCAAACACATAGATTACCTAGCCAGTTTCTTCTGCATAGCAGCTCCAAGATGTTGGGCACACAGATTAGGGAGCTTGCTCATTCATTTGACCAATTATAGCTTTTTTCAGTTGACTGGGCAACAGAATATGCTCAAAAATTCAACTACTTGTAGGACGCTTGCAGCTACAGATAACATTCCTGGTAACCTCAAAAGAGATTCTGCATGATTTTGAAGTTTTATTTCACCATGGGGAGTGTAGCTTATTAGGTGTAAAGGTTTGTATCTTATGATGGGAGGGTCCAGGGTTCTGATCCAACTGCTGGCCTTAGGCTAGCCATTTTCAGCTTTGCACTTGCGATACTGGCATCAGTTGGGGAGCAATCCAGGCTGGACTGGCATCCCCTTCAGGAGGGGAAAGGAAATATTTTTCAGTCAGTTCTTGCCAAGATAACTGGAGTTAAAATTAAATGGTCTGATGAACCCCCCCCCCACATGGCTTGAGACCGACTTTACTTCTACATCGCAACACAACTTCACGGGTGATCTTTTTGATGAAGGCCGTACTCTGACAGGTTTGTAGTTTGAAACATCAAGCACCTTGTGAAGGCAGACTTTCACAGTAGCATCTCTGCACATCAGTCATGCAACCATTGATATGCATTCCAACCACCAGTCGTTAAGAATTCCAATGTTTTCAAGAAATATTCATAGCATGATCCTTAGTAGCACCTTGCGTCATAACTGATCAAGGCTGGAGATATCACATCAGATCAGACCCTTTTTTCAAAGTCTCAAGGGATGCCAGATGGACCTTTGAAATACTAGATGAGAATTGCGGTCAAGTAGTGGGGGGGTCCTGACAGCAGTGAGCAAGTTGGATCTTGAGCCATTAGTTGAGTAGTAGTGAATTTATGAATATGGAGTTACAGATGAACATTATCACAAAACTACATACCCTTGGCAACCTGCCTTAAATTGCTGAACTAGTGGAAACAATGAAATGATGGTAATAAATCGTACACCTGTAAAATGTACGGTTCCCAAAAATCAAAAGCATGTAGTTCAAGCACCACTAATGTAGCATATACTCTGTCCACCTATCGCAACTATTGGACATTAAAAAAATGACAGGCCTAAATCTCACCCCTGGAAAAATTCCTGGATCCACCTCTGACACTGCAGTAGACCAACAACATGTATACCTTAATAATAATCAAAATGATATAGCCTGAAAAGATTATTACGGTAAAAAATGACTTCAATAGTTATTAAAAAAGAAGCTTTTATATAAATTTAGAACACCACCAAGCAAGTGGACAAATCACTAGAAGCTCTTACATCAATACATATTAATGCTGGGGGAGAAGGCAGTGGCTTAATCTCCTAATATTTTTTGATTGAGGTGCATTGTGTACATAATGAGAGTTTAATGAAATTCATCTCTGAAACTAATTAAGTACCGGTATTGCTGAGCATGTGTACAATAGGACCAGTTGAATGAGAACTATTTATTTAGTTTTAGAATACATGGCATACCAGTACGTCCAAATCTTCCCCCTGTTTTCCCCATTTGGTACTTGTTGGTCAAAATTTATTGGTTTAAATTTATGGGGGGTATTGTCATGTTTGTTTTGGGGGATTATTTACGGCTTTTTTGTTTGTGGGTTTTCTTTTGTTCAATTTCATTCTTGTTTTTCTCCTTGTTTTGTATTATTTTGATTTTTCTCTCTCATAAATAAATCATCACCAATGTGATTTTCTTCACGGGATTAATGTTTTTTTTGAGTAGTCACTCCTCAGCCCCAAGACTTTTATTTTTATGAAAGTCACATACTACTGGCTGTTTTGAGACATGCCCCGTCCAATCAGGGACTAGCCTGTCACCAAAAGAATCATCCTTACGGTTGCTACACTCCCTCGAATATACTTACTATTAAATAGATTTTCAAAACTGCTAAATTATTAGCATTTGTCAAGATTGACTAAAAACTGCCCCCTCTGTCTTTGTTTTTCCCTCTTTTTTTTTGATGCAGAACAAATGATAAATTTGTAATCTGTACTTCTATATAAATACATGTACGTGTATTGACACACAACATGTGAAGGAAAACACATGTCGCTGTAGTTATTGACCGTAACAAACCAAGCTTTGTTTATGGCTCCAGTTTAAATAGCGACAGTTGTATTTAGGGTTGCATGTAAATAATGGAGGAAGGTTGTCCTGTGTGATGGAAGTCTGCCATGGCCATGTTTTTGTGATACATTTATTTACTTGCTCTTTATTTTATAGTTTTCAGTTAACAAGAGTCCCTGAGGTGTATTTAATGAAGCACTGTAGTTCAGAACTTGCAGAAACCCTAGAGACAGATGAGGATGATGATAGTATGCACACAATCAGGCCAGGACTAAAATCCAATCCAGTTGTCGGCCTGGGTGGGATTGGAACCCCGAACACAGAGGTGCAAGTTTGAGGAAAAATACACGTACATGTACCACAACATCCATCCAAATCCTTTGTGACTTATTGGCTTAAAACTAAACAGCCAGGCTGATACAGCTTTAAAGGGATCAGGGAATGAATGGAGATTTTTACACGGATGGAAAATTTTCCAATGAAAGCTCTTCACCACGCGCTGCTGGTAACCCTGAAGTCTGGCACTAAGTAATGCCGAACATGAGCTGATACTCATGTTCGTTGAGGAAACAAGCATGTGTGGGCAGGGTAAATGCTGTAATTACATCATGGAAGAATGAAACACATAGCATTAGGTTTAAGGCTCAAGCTCATGCAGGCATCAACCAAGCCGTTGGCGGGGAGGGGGTGATGCAATCCACCTTCTCTTTGTTGCTTTGTGAGATCTCTCATTTAATGCTATTTAATGCATAGCATTACATGTAACTAGCATAGAATTATGCAGCCAGCAATATTTGAATATTCATTAAAATCTTTATTAGTATGCACCATCTGTTTCGTGATTGTGTTCCATATATGTACTCGGCATTATCCACTCGGCAAGGTTGACGTCATTTGGTACAATAATGAAGTTAAAAATAAACGTATTGCTTCCGTTATGCAGAGTTTGATTGCACACAAAATGCAGATATCTGTAAACTGTAAATAGTCTGTGGAGTCCATATGCCGAATTTAGCATACTATTTTTACCAAAATACAGCTGCAAGAAAACTAATTTCCTCGGTCAACTGATATAAATTAGTTTTGCTGTAAAAAGGACAGTCATAATATTTTGTTAGCACTCGCCAATAGCTGCTCCATGATTTGAAAAATCACTGAAGCCAGTACATCCTTATTTGAAATTCTATTTGAAATCAGTTTTTCAATCTACATGTAGTGCTTTTGCAAAAAATAATTCCTGACAAACTACATGTACTTGTACTCAAGCTGTTTGCACATGTACATGTTGCAGGTACATGTACATGTATAGCATTTAACAACTGTTGGCTGTTATTATAGAGGCTGTACCGGTTTGAAAACCCAATGGATGCTTAGCACCCTCGGCTTTCAGCTTTGCCTTGGGTGCTAGTTATGTTCAAAATGTCATATTCAACATCAGCAGTCAACTATTGTTTTGTCATATCTTTGTCTTTATGTTTGTCACTTGTTTTTCTGAGGGGAATTAAGGGACACAGAGGAATCTTTGAACACAGGCGATTAGCTGTCCCAGCATTGTTCTGTACACCGTGGGGGCGCATACATGCCTGCAAGGACACATGTGCGAGGTACTCTTCAGCACTGGCTGATGCGATGTCCAATGGTGAGTGCGACATACGGTTATTTTGCCGTTTGTGTGCTCATTGTGGGATAATGAAAAAGTATTCAAGACAGAGGTATGACAAATCATGTTTATTTGAGAAGTACAGGTTTCTTAGATAGCCTGTCCATTGCAAGAACATGCAAGTACACAAACACGTATTCTTTGACCTTTGGTTGCTTGAGGTTGTAGGCGTGTAGCTTCTTGGTGTAGTACCTCACTGGTCCTGTAAAAATCTTTCCTGTCATAGTGTAGTATAGATTCAACCACTTGTGAAGTCCAGCTTTCATTTTTAGGCAACAACTGATCTGACTTAATGTTCAATTCAGAATCTTATGGCATAGCTTGCATTATCTCTTAGGTTCCTGCTTGTCATTAAATGTTATTAAATAATGGTGCATTTGCTTTAGCCACTCAGGACTTTACACCTGTGAGTACAATGTGCATGATTGTTTAATGAACTTGAAATTGTAACCAGCATATTTACAGGGAAGGTTTTGTTTTGGGGGTTTTTTGTTTTGTGTATGTGTTTTTTTTTCATTAAAGGCAAAAGAAACTGGCTTTCAAGTTAAAGTTTTTCACATACGCAATATTCATGAACCATAAGTATACAATTTCTTCTAACACAATGGCCATATTTCTGTTTTACTTAACCTTTATGTTGTAAATATGTTGTAGGATATTTTCATTTATTTCTGTGATTCTCCAATTTGGGAATTTGAAAAGATACTTAAGGGGAGGTACATTACATATTCATGCACATTGTACCAGCCATACTTAAACTTCAGTAGACATCTCAAGACTTGTCGAGCACAGCTGTTGTTTAACCCATTAGCGATTAATAATGTACCAGTATATCAGTTTGATATTTTATTGATAAGATTTATGCATGCACATGGAATTGTAACTACATGTATAGATAGGAGTCCTTGAGTTTGCCAGCAATAAATAGCTTATGTATGAATTAATAAGTTTGTCTATTCTGAGATTAGCCTTTTGAGCATAGTACTTTGTTATGGTAAGCAGATGCTGTTGCAGTATTGGTACTGCCACACTTTTTGATTTTTTAATTTTCATGCTTTAGTCATGTCATTTCTCGAAGACATTTTCCAGGACGTTTGTGTAAACTTCATCTTAATACCTGAAGCAGGCCTACATGTAATTACAATTAATGATAAGATTTTCCCACCTTATAAAGAGAGTTTTGTTCTTTTTCATTTAAACAGAAAATGAAATAACTGGTGTTTGTCCTTCAAAATTATTATTCAAATGTTATCAGAAACAAAAGATAAAACCGAGACAGAAAGTTGGAGTGCTTTGTCATGCCACAGCACATTCAAATTCCATATATATTGGTGGAAGCTGCAGCGAAGAATGATAAACAATTTGGAGTACATCCGGACACATTTCAAATTTAGAAAGGGTCCAGGGCCTTGATTGTATACTTCCAGCCACTCCGAATGCTATGGCCAATTTATCATTTTATTATATACATTAATCATCACCAGACAGGATGTAAGGGATCTTTCTAAGAGCCACATTTTCATGGAACTGAGCAGTACCACTTTCCCATTAATGATTTTGGGAAAACTCTTATTTTATGTAGTAAACGTGAAATCCATTTCTGTAAGCCAAATGAAATTCAGTTGAGACGTACCTGTATTCATACTTCTAGCCTACAGGAAGAGAGCAACAAGATATTAAAATGATTTGTTGACAACAGCTTAGACTGTGTCTTTGTGATATTGAGTTTTTGTTGGGCAACATGTTAGCTGTGTTGTACAACTTCCAGCCATAATGTCTTATTACCTGGAGTCAATTGATGAATAGCATCAGTGTCCTGAAGCTATATTGTTTTTGAGGCTTTCTTTGTTCCATCTAATTGGGAGCTGTGTTGTGTTGTTGGCTTTGCATCAAACATGTGCTCTCTCAAGCAGCTTGGTTTTTCTCACCATTATTGTTTTGGGTGATTTTTAGGTCTTTGGTCAGAGCTTTTGAAAGAGTATTTTTTTGCTGTTTGATGAAGGCCATTGTTGTTAAAATTTCAATCTACCCCTTTTCATGATGTACATTAAGATGTCCATTTTATTGTGGGTGGCCAGATTAACGGTTAAGTAGTATTACATGTACATGTACCCCCCCCGTCTAGCTTGATTTTGAGGAAGAAGAAAAGAAACTACAGGTTTAGAACATAGAGATTGAACCCAGAGGACATATAAGCAAACCCCCTACCCATGAGGGAGACAGGAAACTCCATTCCACTTTATTCTATTGGCTCTTGCGGGAATTGAACCTGGGTCACCATAAGTTGAACCGAGGAAGAAACAGTTCTGCCTGGAGCCAGACTGCCCTGTGACACTTTGGTTGAAACTTCAGGTAGATTACAGTTCAGCCTTGGGCCCTCACATGAACTCCCCACCACCTCCCCTCTTCCTTGACAGTATGGTGAATTTTACCAGTTTGAGCTTTACCCTTGATTTGATTGTTGTGTGCAAATGTCATCTGTGGTCAATTGTGAATGGGTAATTTGATTGTTGGAGTGCATAATCTCATCAATGGCTTTTTCTATTATGTAAATAGAAAAGCAACATTCCTTGTATAGTTTATGTAGTATTGAACTGACTTCTTTGTTGTTGATCACCATTGTTAAATGTCCTCATTCGAAAGTTGTGAATGGTAATTTCTAAAAAATTGACATTCAAAAATTTTGTTTAATTTTTTAGGGGAAATTCAGCCAGATTTGTGACCTTTGACCAATTTAAAAAGCATTCGTAAGGATTTTGTTAAAATGCATGATTTCATCAGATTTAAATTATACATTTATATATTAACCTACAAACGTGGAGATTTCAAGTCTTGTCCCTTTAGCCTTTTTGTTATGTATGAAATTTGAAATTGTAATTCTCTTTTTTGTGTCAGTCACAGGCTGTTTGTGGAATTTCAGCATTTGCCTCTTTTACCACTACGTGATGCGTTGCAAGGTTTTATTAACAACGAAAATTTGCATTTGGAGTGAAAAGATGTGGGCAATGTATTTGTACTTCATCCCTCATAGAAGATTCTATCACATGCCTCATATGGAGGCCATTTGGTTTTCACAGAGACAGATAAACTGATATACAGAAACCGTTGTGGTTCCGCTGCCACTAAATTTCTCTTCAGTCACACTGCAAAGTAATAAAATGGACTGACCTTTTTTTATGTCTCTTCAAATCAAAACTCGTCAGTTAATATTTTTTTAAAAATCTAACCACCCATGTGACCTTTGATATTCTGTTTGTTTCATCATTCACATTATCTGTTGTTTGAGAGTCCAAAAATCAAATTGATAATTATTTCATTATAAGTTGTTCGGCTAAATAACACCTAACTGTAATCGGGTTGCATTTTTGGCTTTTGTTGATAGATATTTCATCAGTTAGGAAAGTAGACCTGCAGTATTCTCATTCAGGCCCTTTTTTCAAATTGTAGGTCACATTGGCACTGTGCATGCTTGTGCACTTGAAATAGGTAACATTGTCCTAGCCCACTTACATGCGATTCCCTCATCAGAGATGTGAGATATCTCATTCACACACTGGCCTCGCTCTGTACTCAGTCTTTGTAAACTTCAAATTATCTTTTTTTCCCCCTAATGTTGTGCAAATGGCTCAACTAACTGAGAGCCAACAACTTCATCAGCGAGGATTACCCAACGTCCAATTTCTGCTTTTTTTTTCCTGTGGAAAAGTGGAGCTGCTGATGTTCAGATTGTTTGGTTTTCCTTTTATGTGGACTTAAGAGGCTGGACCCCACCTTCACAAAAAAAAGAACATCTCATAGACGACTTACACTGACTGACTCATCAATATTCTGATAAAGTATAATTACCTGGTTGACCAAAGCATACATCTAGAGAGCTGGCAAGCAAGAGTTACTGATGCATTGAGTATTGTAAAATTGATCAATCGTACTTGCATATTATAACGGAATAAATATGTGCTTGGCCTCAGGAGAATGGACGCCAGAGCCGCTGGTTAGGGCATCATCAGCATTCAGTCTCCGGCCGAGCACATATTTAGTTCCATTCATAAGTACCTTTTTTAATCAGATGGTCAAAAGAATTAAATATTCATGTACATGATGGATTTTCAACAATGTTGTTCCAGAATTTTACTTTCATTTTCCCGACCACCCCCATCCATTTTATGATATATTCCTTGTGCAGGTTGCCCAAAAGAATCTCCTTATGTGGACTTGCGGGCACGTGACAACCCCCGTGCACACAGACTCTTGACCAATCATAATCGATTAAACTGTCTCGTATCCAGGTGCCAGCATGTGATTTATGCAGCGGGCATTATCACTTTTCAACGGGCGTTATCAATGTTAATACGCGGTCAAGTTGCACATTGTTGAATAGGGGGACTGTCTGAGGTATATATGCATGTCCACCATCAAATCAGCTGTGTACTTGTTCATTCACTCACTACTGAAATTGCTGCTCAACAGGGACATATATTTATGGGAAAAAAGAGAAGTTTTAAAAATGTTTTTAAAGCCTTCCAAAAAGACATTTAATCGCTTGTTTTCCCTCACCTGTGCCACAACAGCCAAGTAATATATTTCTTAAAGTTCAAAAATATTCTCAGTAAAGCTTACATAAAATAAGACATTTTTCTGCCACTCACACCTTTTTGCTCATGTTGGATATATTTGAGCTTGTGCAACACAGGCATAACAAATTGAGTTGAGGGTTTGAGTAAATGCAGCTAAATAAGCGTGGGTGTGTGTGTGCATGTTTTGCTGTGGGTTTGTCCTGAGGCTTCTCACTCCCCTGTGTTCATACTACGGAGAGACCCCCATGGCAACCTCCAGTCTGTGCCAGTACCTACATGTAATTTGATTTCAAAAGATACTAGATACACATAGTCAAATGCTAAGTGTACAGATATAGAGAAGCGCACTCTTGACTTTTGCCTTGACGAGACTATTATGAAATAAAAATGATGGAGTTTACTGAGCAAGTTTGAAAGCTTGCAATTGACAAGTGTTACCAGTAGCATTGCACTCTCAAGGCCACACATGTATACATTGCATGAACTTTAAACCAGTTTTTTTTTAAATTGAGTTTATTCATTTATAATGTGCATATTTCATTCAATTATGTTGTGCAGCAAAGACATTAAACTACAATATGGTCGGAAGCTGTCTTGAAAATAGTGCTGTGGAAACCTCCAATTGTAAACCTGTTGTATCAACTTTTGTTCTGTCAAGGGTTTTGACCAGTGTCTCTGCAGGAATCTAAAGGTACATGCACAATGCATATTCCTTGCATTTATGTAGTAGAGATTAGGGTCTCAAGTCCCACATTAAGCAATCCTCACCAGGCCTCTGTTGTGCTCCCAGAGTCATCAAACAGAAGCAAACTTGGTGTCTACCTCGGGCAGATTTGAGATGACTTACAATTATAAGTGAACCAGGGATAGTATGTTCTGTGTTTCACTGTGACTGTGACTGTGATAATCTAGAAAGAGCTATGTATAAAAATTCAGTAGCTGTGCACCGTGTCTGACCATTTCCAAAAGCCTTGCCCAAGCAAGCTTGGAGCTAAAGAACTCCATCTCATTCAAACTGCAAAACTTCATCTGTTTCAACCCACCAAGTTTCTCTAATTCTGACTATCTCTCCTTTTTTTCTCTGCAGAATTATCAGTCGGCAAAGCTGCACTATATGACCACCAAGATGAGACCCATTGCCCCCCACACATGGCATCAAAAGTGGTGCACGGTCTGCATCAGTCAACATCCTTTTCGTGCCCCAACATGAAGCTGTTGTGCAGTGGGCCAGCCTTACAGTACAAGCACCTCACTTTGCACATTTTTTTTTCCGTCCAGTCTGGTCACAAACTGAGAAGCATGTGGTGCAGATCCTTTAAGTGTGCCGATTGGCACCTTGACGGCATATTCTCTGGGCATTTAATAAACAGCAGTCCAGGCCAGGTTTCAAGTCACGTGAGGCTAACATTCCGAGAATTGTGGAAGTAGATTAGGCCAAGGAATGTATTTGTGAAAATGTCAGAGTGCAGCTCTTACTTCTTCCTTCACAGGCTACAATTTCGCACAAGGCGTCAGTGCGCAATCCTACACATAGAAACCCTACAGGTTTTGGGGGGGTCATTTACACTTTTTAAAATTTCCAGAAGTCACTTTTTTAAGATGGAAGATGACCTTTGACTCTGTTCATCAAAGAACCTAAATTAAGAAGCTTCATAAAGGATAAAATTCTAGATTCCTATTTGTGTCCACAAATTGTAATGGTTTTTTCAAGTTAGTGGAATTGTATACTGTTTTGTGAGCACAGTTTGATGGCAACAGAAAAAGGTGTTTTATTTTCTTTTGTTCTATTGGAGTTACTGTTAAGATGCATTCCAGCTGTGTGGCATTTGTAAGGCTATTTCCTTTGGTTAATGATCAGTCACCCTTCAGCATGCAGGATATGTCAAGCACCATGATTGTCTTAAAACCCAGTGTGTGTGTATCTGCATGCATGAATTTTAAAGCATGTGTGGGTGTCATTTGTCCCAAAATGGACTACGAGTGAAACCCAATATACAGGACAGTCAAAATGAAATTTAACTGGATCGTGGCAAACAAGCAGGGGGAAAAAAATCCAGTCTGTCTAGTTCTTCCGTCCCCTTTATTCAAATTGTAATAAAAGGCCAGGTGACATACATCTTTTTTCAGTGGTTGAAACAGTGGCTATCACACATTTCTAAGGACTTGCTTGGAAATATTTGATTCAGGCCAGCAAGGATATTTGACCTTTTTGAGGCACAGCCTGCGTGTCTGGCTTCGCTAAAGGACTTAACTTTGGAGGGCCTGATGTTTCAATCCTAGCAGAATCTTTCTCGGAACTTTGAGACAGATTCTGCAAGGATCAAAACATCAGGCCCTCCGTATACATGTGATTTGTATTTTAGATCACTGTAGTCAGCAAACAGTTTATATCAGTTTTGTATTACATATCTCCGGGACTCAACTTTACATAGATATTGCATCCCCACCCAGCGTCATGCATATTTCCATGTACTTTAAAAGTGGTCATTATTTCAGGATGCGCTAGTTAATTTCCATGATAGTTGAGCTGATTTTAAATTCACTGCCCCGTGCAAACTGTAAAATGCTGTACACAATTTTGTGCAGAGTGAAATTTCCTCTGATGAAATATTTTTCTGACTTTCACATTGGTTTTTTAGAAGACGCTGTTACAAATGTTATCCAAATTAAGTTTTCTTTGTTTTTAGAAATAACCACATAAGTTTGTGGCTGTGTGTCACATTCAGTATTTTGCATTCATCCCAGTTTTTATTCAGCAATCTCAAACTGTCTTCTTTGTGTACAAAGTTATAATGGGTGGGAGTTTTGCAGTACAAGCATTACAGAAAATGTTCACAGTTTTTACCTTCTTGGTGAACTGTAACCCTGAAATGGCGTGCATGACTGTAATGCATGGCTTAAATGTCGAATGCGTATTTGAATCCCATGACAGGCCATGCATAAATTTGTACATTTTCAAAACACAACTGGCATTTCCAAGGACGGGCATTATGCTGTCTGACTGCGCTTTGGCCATAATCAGATTGCGGTACTGAGTGTTTTGATTGTGCAACTGGGGAACTTGATGGAAAGCACGAGGAGTTTGTGCAGATCTCCATTATCTGGACTTCCTTCAAAATTACAGAAAAGAGCGACTGGTGCAGAAGCTTAGGCATCCATCTGTATAGGTTTGGTGTACATTGTTTGATCTGTTTCTGGATGTGATTTTTGGTCAAATTGCAAACAAAATATGTGTGATAAAAATAAAAGAAAATTCGTAAATTAATTGAAAATAAACTTACGTTGAGAGAATAACTGACCATGTACTGTGATGGTCTGTTGAAAGAAAGATGATTTCTTTTTTTAATGTTAAGAAACATGTAGATGCAGCCGCAAAATGCCTACTTCCCACTGGCAGACTGTACCTTGTGGGACCCCCTCCCCCAGCCAATCCATAATTCGCCTCTGCTGACCGGAGTAACATGTAGTATATGTATACGTAGTCCATAACTTTCATTAGTTTTCACAGGGTAAAGTCTGAGAAGGGTATTTTTCAGAGGCGAGTGTGACGTCACTTCAGTTTAAACCACGCCCACTGTACATAGGGTCACATGGAACCATGGAGCCAGAAGGTAACACACAAGTTGAGTGCTCATCTAAGGGGAGCTTGTAGTCAGTGGTGTGTGTGGGTACTTGACAGTCACAAACTGGATGTCATATTCAGCAAAGGTTATGTTTGGAGCAGCCCTGTAAATAAATAGGATTGTTAAGCACCTTTGTCTGTGCAGGCCTTCAGGTGCTTTAACAAATGGGACATGTAAGAGATCGTGTTTCTTGCATTCTGATGTTTAAATAAGCAAAGGTCAGATCATATTTAATTATGTCGCGAGAACAATAACATTAGCGGTATGTTTGGTTTTAGCTCTTCATTTTCTGCAGCATATTTGCCCTGATGAAAGAAAAAAAAATGGAAATTTCCATGAATTAAGGGAAAAGATGTTTTTTGTGGGAGGGGGTTGGATAATTGAAACAAAAATACCCAAGATAGATTAGCCATACCTGTTGGTTGAGAGTCTGTCACATGGTTGGTCTAAACAATTGATAAAGCACTGTCTAACTGTATGCCAACTGATGCAGAACATGCCACATGTGCACTTATCTTCTTATAGGGAGATTGTTTATGACTTTTCATGAGAAGAACATATCATAACATAGGCAGAGGGTTGTTGGAAAAAACTTAGTCACAGGTACAGTCTTAAAAACTGATCTGGTCTCAAATGTTTAAGACAGCCCAAAGGCGTGCATGTACTTATTCCTTTATTAACCCCAACCCCCAAGGGTGCGAGTAAAATCATATTGAAATTAAATGAATGAGGAATATACTGGTAAGGCTTAAGGGGCCTCTGATCTGTGCACGTTTAATACTTCCAACAACACTTAGAAATTTTGAATTACATGTAGTTTGTCCAAGATCCAAGGAAAAACCTTTCTTTTTTTTTTGCTGTTACCAAAACGGATTATTGGTCCTCAGCAACAACCAGTCAAACCCGGTTTATTGTAACCAAAATGTGCTACTAATAAGCACCAGCAACGACCAATCATACATGGTGAAACTGTAACTGTAAATATGCTCATGACCCTTGGCAACCAGATGGACAAAGTTTACTGCACCGCCAGAGGAGGGCACAGTGTTTCCTATTCTTTCAAAAGTTTACACTAACCACAGCCACCTGCTTCCGAGGAGAGTAACCTGGCACAGAGGACAGGAAAACGTCCTTTCTTCCTTTAATAGTTTTGTGTGCTCTAGTCCTCTATGGTAAAGTAAAACATGTAACTAAACACGACACCAAAAGCAGAAAAACAGGGAAAACACTCCTTTGTTCACCAATTTTTATTAAGGTTCGCACAAAGAGCTCAAAATGTGAAAGGGTTCTGAAGATTAACCAAAACGAAATACCTAAAAATACCATACGAAAATGGCTTCACTTTTCCTTGTCAAAATTATGAACTCCTGAAACAATAAAATATATAGACAAAAATAACTGTACACTGTAACAGAAAAGATATACATGCGTTTAAGATCTATTACGAATTCTTATAAGCACACAAAATATGACAATTTTTTCTTAAGATGTTTCATAGAAAATGCTGAGAAAAATGTTTAAAAAGATTATCAATGAAAACTATACTCTGATGTAAATCTTTCTTACAATTTTGTTTGAACTATTAATTTATATAGACAAAAAAGGAAAAATAACATCCAAACAAAAATATGGAATGCATTATATAAACAAGTCCCACCCAAAACTCAAAGTCATCATTTTTTCCCAAAAAGTAAACATGGTGTTTGTCCTTACATGCCTCAAAACAATAGAAACTTTGGTATGATTTTCTTTTACTGAACAACTGATTTTCAAAAAACCCTTATTTAGAAGAAAATTGGGTTACAGCTGGCCATACGAATGTCGCATTGATAAACGCAATACAGTGTCCTATAAAAACTACTTTCCAAAACGAAGCTAGAAAAAATGCATGCAGTGGCAAAAATTCTTTTAAAAGAAAACAGCAATGATCGAAAAGGACTTTTACAAAGTTACAAATAATGCCTCAGCTTTTCAAAAGTGGCTTGACAAGTCTTGTTTAATTCAAGTCACAAAAATGGTGGTTAACAGGTTTTTGTTTTTCAAAAAAAAGGAAAAGTACAAATTGTGTTTGTGTTCAATGGTGCAGAAAGTTTTCCAAGCCAACAATTTTGCCCTCCACTACAAACAGATATTACATTTCACCTACTATAATCACAATTTCAGTTGTCACCCTTGAAATTTAGATTACAAATTACTATAAATACACGCTTTAATTTTACAAAACTGAATTTGAATATGCTGGAGGAAAATCTGGGATTTTTTTTTTTTTTTACTACTACAAAATTTAAATAGCAAAACAAATCGAACACATGTGCTACATCTCTGATGCGGCAAGCTATGGTCATCAAACACATTCAATTGCTTATTTCTATTTCATATAACAATGATCCATTAGAAAACAACACTTCAAAATATAATCAATTTGATTAAACGACATCTCGTTTCAAGTCAAGAAAAAAAAAGAGACTTACAAAAAAGCCAAAGCAAAACAGTATAAAGGAAAGGAGAAGAACTGGGTTTATACATATCACAAAGGCCAAGCGAGATTGCATTGCATCAGGAATTATGAACAATCACTATTAATTCCAACTGGAGTTGACAGTAATGTTGGGATCCATCAAATTTTCACTTGGTCCACAGGAATACACGTGAGTGTCAAGATGTGTCCACAAGACCGTTAAGATAGAGACTTTCTAGAGACTAGATAACTATAATTTTTGACACTGCTTTGGACATTTTCTGACCACTGCAGTCTCTTGCTCTTAGGATGCAAAGCTTGACTTTGGTCACGTTTTGTGGATCGGTGACTTTTGCAAGTGTAGAAAGCAGTGCAATCACTGACTTTTGTGGAGTTTCAAAACCTGACAAATTGGTTACATCTTCTCTACAGACTGACCACACTGAAGTGTTTAGGTTTTGGTAAAAGAATCTGCATAAATGCACTCAATCTCTTCTCTGACACAATTTACATGTTTCTGTGTCAGATATATGTCAGCACTGCAAATGTCGAATTCTGACAATGAGAAACAGAGGGTTCTATTTTAAGATTCTGAATGCACCACACTGCATTATCATCCATTTTCCCCATTCAATCAAAAGCAGGTCTGATTGCTACATCTTTTAAACAGCAATTTGTGAATCAGGGCTTATGGTGCACATAACAACTATCCTTTCAAAGTTGGAAATACGAACAGGCTACATATCTTTTGGCAATCAAACTTTTCAAATGCAGGCAATATGTAACAACACGAGTTGTGGCATTCTTTAAATACAATGCAAAAAACTGGGAGGAGATTCCTCAAAGTGACAACGATTTTCTTTCTTTACTCAAGATTTTTCTAAGATGTTACACACTCAAACAAATGACTGCAGTTAATATTGAGGGTATGTTTTCTACATAAATAGAGCACTCAGTATTACAGTGTGAGCAAAGATCGGTGATTAACCATTTTTCTATTGTAATATTGAGAATTATTATTTTATTGTCCCTCTGAAACTACACCTAACTGAAGCATGGCATTGACTCTTCTATGGAGGCCCAATCATAAATGTCTTACTGATACAGAGGATCTAAAGAATAAAAAAAACAATAAATACAAATCAAATCGTGCCTGGCACTCTGTGAAAGAGAGACTTCTGTTTCACTTACATGTAAATAGGATTGTACAGGTGTAATAAATTAAGTTAGAAATTGAACAGAAAAATAAACTTTTTTGTGTGTCTCCAAACCGTACACTATGGGTCGTTGGTTCAAACTGCAAACACATGAGCTGAGGTATTTTTATTACAGCTAACCAAAAAAACCACCAAAAAGAATCAACCAATTTTCTAAGAATCTACCGGTTCAAAACATTCATACGAAAAATTAAAAAAATAAAGTCAGATGGTCAAGCTTCAACCAATCTGTCTATCAAGCCATCATGCATTGAATACAGATTACACTCCTAAAAAAAATCAATTAAATATTGCACTGGGAAAAAAATGATTTTTTTCAAGCCCTGTTCAGGACTCCATCCACATACCAAAGACTTCTGAGTCCTTAATTAACTTATAATCGTCTAGTTTATCCACACAAAGTACATCCTCTGTTTTGATAATAAACAATGTAGCACCATTAACCTGACAGTATCTACCAAGACTTGACTAAAGAGACAAGTACAACATCCCTCTACAACATTCCGGGGGGGTAGCTAAAATATTGGAGACGAAATAAAATCTAAAATGGCGCTGAATAAAAACCACACTGAGCAAACAAAGCGTATAAAGGTGGAATACAATCCCAGAGTCAATCAAATCCATTACAAACCTTTCCAAAACAAAACAAAACATAATGAGATGAAAACTGTATGTTACAAGAATGAGCAGCCTTAACTCCAAAAACTGGCCACCCCTTTGCATTTAGGAAATGAAAATGCTCAACAAGCATGAAAAATCCGGATAAGTCTCATCATGTGCACAGTGAGAGCATTAATATCAGTAATTCCAAAAACTATACGACGATTTTTGTCCTATTTCCCGAATTAGTCCAATTGCAAAAAAAAAATTTATAAATTATTATAATACATACATGTAACTATCAAATTTCAGGTAACACAAACTCACAAAATCAAACCTTGCCTTTCGGTTGTTTAACCCAGTGACAAACAAAATATAGCAAGACTGTGCAGACAGCTTTGCCTGAATATTAAACAGGCACATAAATGATCTCAAAGAATGAATAATTACCTGTAAATATGAAAATTATTTTTTTATAAAAAATTCTAGAGTGAAAATGGCATCTATGGCATTTTTTTCTTGTAATAATCCTCAGTAAAAAATACTGCACCCAGAGTATGAAATGGGCCAAATGAATATTAACTTCTTGATATGATTTTTTTATAAAGCTCATATTTTTCATTCTTTTTTAAAAATGCTTCTAAGAATAGATACAAAAGCAAAAAATCTAAAAAGTCTCCCACATCAATTTTTTTACAGTCACACATGCACTTCAACTCATGTCTAGGTCTTAACCTTTGAGAATTTTATGTCATAAATAAATTACAAATGGAAACATTTGTGTGGATAAATGCTAAATTTCAATGCTCTGTGAAAATTGAAAAAAACTGTAGTAATACCAGGCAAGTGCCCATCAAAGCCAATATTTAAGACACAAGGATATTATGTGAACTGACTTACAACAAGAATGCATCAATTCTCTGCTTTTCAACAATCACAATACACCATCTAATGAAGCTATAATTCTCCAACAACAGGTCATGAATATTTTACTCCAGTACATGTACAAAGGGGAAAAAATCTACTCACTAAAACTGTGGAAAAATCTTGTTAAAAGGAATTCTGGTTTTTAAGTTAACAAGAAATATATATGCAATAAATGAGCAATGTACACTTGGTCGATTCAACACACAGAGGCAACTTTGCACAAATACTGTACTGTGAATTGATTGAAGTTGAACAAATTCTTTTTTACCTCTTAGAATTTATTAGTCGCACACAAAATCATCTTTCTACTTTGTCGTATGGACAGCAAATTTTCCCTCTTTCTATCTGGTTAACTGTTACTTGAAATTAACAGCAAACATCCATTTACTGACTGACTACAAACCAATCTATTGGTGTCAATTCATTTTTTTGTCAGTGTTTCACGTCAAACAGGGTTCACAATACTTACATCCAGTGAATACATCCGCAGGCAGAATACAGGTTCTACAATAATATTATAATCCACCTCTGCAGCAATGGTAAAAAAAACCCAAACCAACACAAATCACATGCACAAGGTATAGAGGGTATATATCTAGTAATCAAAGGTTACTACATTGTACACAACATACATGTAGAAGGAAGAATCAGAAGTGGGACATGCTTGTTCAATAATAAGATCCAGTTGTTATACACATAAATTATGTGATGCAGGCTCTTCAACTGATTTTTGGTTCACTCAAACCAATTTAAACGCAAGATTTCCGATCCAACTTCAAACAAAACGGATGCTATTTCAGTGCCACATATACATGTACCTACACATGTATGTTTCAGTGACTGCTGTGGGCCATTGCCATGAACCACAGCAACACATAAAAAAAAACATGAGAAAACATTGCACATGTGGTAATTTGACACGCCGTAACAGGATTGTCCACGGTAGACTTGTTTCCCATTAAAAAAAAAGAGAAGAAAATCTGCTTCGTATAAAAGTGTATGAATGACCCGTTTGCTCATCTAAAAAATAATATGTAATATAAAGTTCACACATGCCAAGTTGATTTATATTAGCACTTGAGATACTTCTGTACCGCCAGCATTTATATTGTCAGCTTATATAAACTGTTCTAGTACTCATACATGTACATGTACAACAACCGCACAGTAATTTCAACAATAAAAATTTGAAAAAGTGGAAGATTAAACTAGAAACTCTACAAATGTAAAAATCTAGTACAGTTCTGTTTGTGCACAATTTGGCTGTTATTATTTAGCACACGTTTTTTGTTTTAAATAGACACAGATTGCATAACATATATGCATGTTACATGTAGTTCGGGCGTCACATTCTTGATTGCACAGTAGGTATGCTTTGGTGATCTTTTAATGAAATGTAATTCTAATCTCAAGGTAACACGTTTACATGCTGCAGTGTGGATTAATTTGGGACATTGAACGTGACCTGACCTACCATGCCTATACATGTATGTGACTACAAGTTTGTCTATTTGTAAACCATGACAGTGTTTTATCTGGTTTAAGGGAAAAAATGCAAGAGCACAGCCACATACTGGTCACAACTGACTCAAAAAGAGATAGACAGCACATTTCATATCTTTAGACAGTTTAGCATCACAATGACAACTGGATACATATGTACTGTACGATTGCAAAACACAGTACGAAAACGTGCATAAAGGTTAACGACATAAAGTGTTAAGTGGCTCATCTACTGTATATTAGAAACTTCCGTTAAACAGGCACAATTTGTCTCTTTAAGTCTACTCATTTTTTACTGAGTCAGTGTTTCAGAATAAAGGAGCGTAACCAGTCTGGTATAAAGGGCTTAGAGTTGACTCAGACAGAAATGGGATTTTCAGTTAAGCCGCAAGGAAACTGACTTAGTTTGTCGTCAAAAAAGGTGTGACATTTTGCAATGGCCAAGTCTAGATCATGGTTGTTATTTCAAATCAGCATGTGTCAAATATACATGGAGGAACAAGGCTTTACGTCGAATCCAATATTTCATGAAGTATTAGCACACATCATTTTGGCATCAGATTTAAGATTAAACTATTGGGAACCGAATGCGACCTCACTACATGCCGAGACATGGGTAATCGGTAAATTGCAAGAGTAACAATTCAAAGTTTCTCAACCTACACTGTATGAACATTTTGCTACCAAATGCTAATGTGTTGAGCATCACGTGCTTTTTCAAAGAAGAAGACATAACAGAATAACTTGATTCTTTTCTCTACGCCCACAGTTTTCCAGAGTTCTGCATCTTCACGTAACTTTGAAATTTCACCAACTCCAATGAAAGCAATGGGAAAAGGCAGGACTGCATGCCAGTAGCCCTGCATACTCTGTAACAGTCTTTTTATTGTTTAATGCAGCCCTTAGAAGCTGTGAGAACAGCTCTGCTCTGAATCTCAAAGTTACGAGTTTGTGCCACATAGGGGAAAGTTGTCTGAACCAGAAATCAAACTAATACAATATGACATTACAAAAATAGTTCATTTGAAATAATTACAGGTTTAGACACATTTCCACTACAACACAAAACCACTTCTACATTTTGTAAGACCAATGCAACCGTCAAATTTATTTTAAAAAACTGTTTCACCTCAAGACCGTTGACACTAAAAGTTGTTTGCCTCGCCCCACCTATTTCTTGGGCTCCCCTGCTGGCTTCGGTAGGTCACTTACCAGCGGAACGGCACAGACCTGGGCCTGTCCCCTCCTTCCTTGACCAGGGGCTTGTGGAATTCCCGTCCAGGGCGGGCATGTATGGCAGCCCAACAAAAGTCGCAGTAGTATTGGAGGCAGGTCACATTGGCACAGAAGAAAGGGGCAAACTTGCCACCGCAGCGAACACCTTGGCACTCGTCGCACATCTGATCATCGAGGACATATGGTTTCACCTCAACCTGCATTGTTAAAGCAATTTGCATTTATATACTCCATGCACATGTACACATGTATGTATGTACAAGTACTCATCGACACAGGGATGTTTACACAATAACAAAAAACAACAGACTCCACTCTCAAAGTCGATGCTAAATTAACATAAACATGAAAACCTGGCTGTAATATCTACGCCATGTTATGACTACTCCTTAATGCAGGTTACAAATTTATGCAAACATCTGTACAAGGGCCAAATTGCAGTCTGGGGGTGCCAGTCTCATTAGTCCATGCAAATATCCCTGAGCAGCTTCATGCAATGCAATCGAGGATTATCTGCAGAGATACTGCTGGACCATACCGACCATCAAACTTGCAGCCAAATGTTACAGTGAACATGCAGTTCCACGTGCCACAATATCATGGACTGAAATTACCATGCTGGTACCGCCAAGAAATCCAGATTTATAATTTTTTTTTTCTAAACACAGTGTATTGTGAGCTTTCCAGTTTCTTGTTTAAAAATTCAAAGTGATTTCTAAAATCAGCTCATTTTTTTCCACATTTACGTGTACAATTTGTATCCAAATTAGCTTTCAAATGTTGCGATTTTTTTAATGTGAGCTCAAACCACTGTTGAGAATGGCCAATCAATTAGGCTTTCATGCAGTTACATGTGCAATGCTATCCATGTAACCTTTGTAGTAAATTTCAATGTCCATGTGAATGAACAACACAATGAATTACATGCCGGTAGCTACAGGGTGAAGCATTTCAGACAGATCAGATGATACTGCGTGGGTGGTGAGCGCATTAACATTGGTGTCCATATGGTGCAGAGGCACGAATGGGATCAAGGTTTGGCATGAGAGAAAACTGGTGTCTGTGCATAAACAAAATCCCCCGTCACACCACTCAATACATGGAGGAAAAATGTCTGTAGTGCTACATGCACATGTTATGTACATGAACAAGCACATTTACACATGAAATGCAGTTCTTACTGAATGTACACAAGTTTGAGAGAATATAATCCTACTCAAGAGACATACTTAAAAAAAATTCACATCTGAAATACAGAAATATAAAAATTCAGGCAAAGCAAGGGTAAGTTTTGTTAAGAATGGGTAAAAATGCCAATCTCTCTTCAAGAGGACATTGATTTTGTTATCACTAAAAGCATTCCTTGCCTGGCATGTGTGTATGCTCATTGCTTGATGACATGTAAGGCAATTTTTACAGCTAATTTACTGTATTGGTATGTGTACAAGGTGAAATGCATTTCAACCTAGTAGGTGCCACACTGAACGTAAGCTAAGGAGAGCAACAAAATGAACAGCTCATAGGCAAAAGCTGTAATACCTCATCGAATACTGGAAGTCTGGAATAGGCAGAACAAGAATGAATGACAAAGCCAAAAGGGGGGGTGTCTAGAGCATGTCTCTGTGACCAGATGCGTTTGTCCTTACCCTCTTGTCAATATCGCCATGCTGGAGCTGCACGAAGCGAGCGCTGATGGCGGCGATGTAGCTTTGCTGATTGGAGAAAGCCACCCGGCCGGCACCCTTGGGGTACTTCAACTCCGGGTCCGTGTCGATGCCAGCGTAGCACACCCCTCCGTACAGACGATCCATGATCATGGCCAGCTCAACTGGAAAGAGAACAAACAATCAGGTTGAAGATGTAGGACAGGCTCAGGGGTGGAAGGGGAAATTAACGTGGTACATGTATTAACAATACTACGACGTTGTCAGGGTATTTCTAAATGTCAGGCTTCAAGGTTTAAGTGATTGATCAGATTTTGGAAGGATGAGATCTGCATTACAGGGTTGCTGGCGTTTCATATTCTATCAAAGAATGAAAAAGAATCACCCATTTCTATGAATAAAACAAAAAAACTTCCATCCTTCAAATTTTGTCCAAACAACAGTGACACTATCATGTGATTGTGACATTTTACAATAACAATTCAGGGGTTATGTGTTTCCATCAATCAAAACAAAAAGCAAACAAGACATGCTTTACCAGTAAAAATCCCATATTTTCACCTATTTAAAGATAAAATGAATGGATTGCATTAAAACAAAATGTAATTCAGTATTTTTTTACAATTCTATGTTAATGATTATTATGCCAACGTAAACCTATTTTGTCACTGTATCTTGCAGGATTTCAGATGTGCTCTTTGTCAAGACAGCGTCACTTCCTTCATCACAAATAATCAGGAGGGAAGTAATCCTGTAGTAGGCTAATTTTCACAACAGTAAAGCCAGGGGTCTTTGTGAGGCGAATTTCTAATAAGTGCAGAGTGGGTGTAAGCATCTCAAGGGGCATTTCCAGAGATTTCCGAAAATTCCCCCCCTCCTCTCAAACAGCATAGTATTTCAAAATGGAAGAACCACTGATAGGTATCCTGAAGTGCTTTTAGGCAGGTAGGCATTGTTGGCACTGTAAATTAAATCAAGTACAGACAACAATTCTCGTCAGACAACTTGGGGGTGAAGGGCTGCAATTAAATTATGCGACTCGTAGGTGAACCCCCATTCACAGGTGCCAAAATGACTCAGGCCAATAAGGGAAGACCGTGGCTGTATCAGGTGGACGGAGGAAGGAAATTGCTAATTGATTTCCTATGGCTTCCACACATGTCCATATCCATTCAGGTTTTTGCTGATCGGAAAAATGCCACAGCTTGTAGGAGGGGGCGGTGGACGTACTTTGACCCATGTGGACTGGACAACAGGGACAGCAGTCTATTAGGGTGTCTAATCCATTAGACCAGTTAGACCATGAGGACAGGATGGCCAGACTGACCAATACATAAGAGATACCTTCTCAGGGTCACTGGTGGCCTGTGGAGACATTCCAGCATTAGGTTATAGATTGATCTACATGTCAGTGTAGTAACAAACTCATAAAAGAGCTGACCAGTCACAGAAATATTTTTAAATTCTGAGTCATACAGCCGAATAATTTCCCTTCCATTTTCACAATCCCTCTTCAGCTGGCCTATTTATAAACTGCACAGCTGAAACCATCATATCCACAGCAGGGCTTAAGCAGTGTAAAGATGCCTGGAGCAGAAGCACAGACACACTGAATAACCTGCGATTGGGAGGAATATGAGGAAACGTGTTCAAACACGATCCAAGAACCCCATAATCAAACTTACTCGCTCGGAGAGGCCTGGGCACTCCTCCAACGAATATTGTTTTCCTGGGGTCCAGAGGCTGCGAGCCATCCAAAACAAAGTCGCTGTCAGCAAGGTTCCAGGGGCGGATTTGGACCTAACCAAAAAGAAGAAATGTACAGAATCATGAGACCAGTAGCAATTTTGCGTGGCTTAAGAAAAGACTACTGTCTTTGACGCTCATAAATCACAGAAATTTTCATTAAATTTACATGTATGTCTGAATGCTTTCTCCCCCTTAAAACATCTTTGCACCAACAAACTGATTCCAAATTTGTACACTGTTCCATGCAGAATTTATGAAATATATGTCAATAGTGAATGGTACTGTGGGTGGAAAGTTTCTGACAGTAACCCAAGTCAAAGTCAAATCAAACTTTTCTTATCAACATGCCTTGCTTTGGGTGCAACTGCGATTGTCTGATTACAATTTACAAAATGTGTGTATACATGTTCATATACGTTGTAAATTTGAAGACATCTTCTACATAATTTGACAAAAGTGCATGAACATGTACATTATATTTACAACCACAACTATTTGTACATTCGTTAAGTATACCAGTACGTGTAAGAGCACAATCTCTCCTTTTTTTTACTGCTTATTATTATTGTTTCACCACAGTAGTATTTCAAGCAAGAAAAATCCAAAAATAGGAACACATGCAACATGTTTCAATTGAATAGAGGATCATGAAAACACTATTTTCCACGCAAGATTGTGCCTTTTTAGTAACCATGTCATACCATTACGAGTAAAAATAACCTGTGAGGCATACTTTCTCATGGAGAATATCCTTTTCAAATTATCATTCGTCCCTTCAAGAAATACTACATTAAGCACAGGCACGGCATGTATTTTTGACTGGTATTTCCTCCTTATCAGACGTACTGATGGGAGACATCCCGCATGAATCACTCAATTTGCTTCAGAAAAAACAAAGAAAAATGGAGGGAGAGAGAGAGAGACAGACAGAGAGGCCAAAGATATTCACAGGTCAACATTCCCGTTTTGCGGTGGGGGGGGGGAAATCTCATCCAAATGGGTCCTTTCCCAGAATGATAAATGAGTCTTGCATACAAGACGACTGCCTGCACCCCTGCGCCTGCATCATTATTGTGGGGTGTTGGCCTGGTCATGAAATATGCAAGGCCGGGTAGGGTTCAGGCAGGAGATTGGCTTTGGGGTGATCAGCTGGGAATCTCAACTAGCTGAGCATGATTTCAATCCTGTCAGGGAAAATTAAGGATGCCTCTTGAAAACTGGTGATGATTTGTTTGTCTTCTTAAAAGGACATGGCTCACCCCGGCGAACACTGCTTCACAAAATACGAGCACCTTATAATGTATAAGTAGTGCTTTTTCAAAAGTACAAGGAATAAACAATACAGGTTTCCTTGTATTTTTTTATTTTTTTTTTAATCTAATACAAATTTGTGAATTTTGTTTGAAAACATTCAATGACATCAGATGCAATGCCTGTATCACACAAAAAACTCTTTTGTATTGATTCCAACACACAATAACTGTCAATATTTCTGTATTTCATTGACTATGCCACATACAAGCCATACCAAGGGTTTCACAATAAAGGTTTTGGGCGGTCATTCACACCAAAGTCATTTCTCCAGTCAAATTAACAAGCACTGACTTACGGGTTTGTCTTTAATGGTCGGACTTGAGACGCAGAGATAGAGTTTGTCCTCCTCCTTAATGCATGCCTCGATCAGTGCCTGCACAGACCGCTCGTCTTGGAACAGGAGGAATGCATAACCTAGGGGGACAACATTATCAGACATCATCAGCACGAAATGCAAAGGACGTCAAGTGAGGAACTCAAAACTATGCTTTATGGGTTCGAGTCTGTTCGTCAAGGGCTGGCAAGCTGGAGGTCTTTTGGGGGAGGGGGCTGGTCATAAATTATACACAACACAAAACAGGGAGTGGAAAAAACATACAAGACAAGCATGAAACTGTTCAATGTAATGTGCCATTTCTGCACCCGACATTTCCCTCTCTTGTTTTTGTCTACCCCTATAGAGAGAAGCATTTTGGCACTCTCAAGTGAACATGCATCGGACATTTCTGACAGCACCTCAATCTCAAATGACCCAACACAGACTGCGCCATTATGACAGCTCCAGCAACGTCTCTGGCATACTGAATGTACCAACAGAGCCTTTTCCAGTGCCTGCACTAATACGGTCATGGTTGAAGGCAGTGCTTCAACCCTGCAATCAGATACATGAGCTTCCTTTTAGGTGGCATCTTGGGGGCCTTCTTAGTATCACAAGACCCATTACACTATCACTTAAGATAGCGTCCTGCCAGGCAGTCAAGACGTGGCCAGCATTACCGTCATACAATTGACGCGTCTGTAAACTTGCCCTGGACTGAACAGGCTGAAACTCTGAAACCCCTCAAGTGTTTTCAAGCCCCCCTCCCCCACAACTTTATTTTTTGTTAACGAGAAGCAAAAATGTGACTCCTTGGGATTCTTCGAATGAAGGGGCATCACTGTAAGAACACCGTTGGCTCAATGTTACTTGACACTTCTACAAGACACAGCTTAGGCTCTGACAAAAGCCCCCAGACACCGGCGGGAGAATAGAGAATATGTAATGGGATAGGACTGTGAAGGAATCACAGTGAATTTGTTTCATCGTGGGGTTTTGTCCAGTACCTTTGGGTGGGAAATACGACTTGCTCTCTGCTTTGTGGGGCCAGTCAACTACGAGACTGCCAAAACGTCGGAAACTGGCTGTGATCTCCTCTGCAGTAAAGAAAGTGGGAGCAATTTTTTTATCATACATTGTAGCACTGACATCTGAATAATAATGCTCACTTTCAAATATCCAACTACCCCCTTTGCTCACAAAAAGAATTGACCAATTTGTTCAACTGTGCGTGCTGTGTAAGAGTGTCCTCACCAATGTTTGTGATTGCATCAAATTTGCATCAACTATAAATTTTTTATTAATGCTCTCAAGAAATACATGCACTTTTGCCTGTGAGCTCTGTTTGCATTTATTAAATTAAATGTACGGTGCATGTGCATGTAACACTGTGCATGTACACGTACATGTACATGCATATGGACACATACAGTCACACCAACATGTAGCTTGAATGTAGAAAAGTATGTACTTTACATCATAAGATCTTTTTCCATGTATACATATGCAGGTAATGAGTGCTCTTATCAAGGCCATGAATGCAATGCAAGATGTTGTCGCTCATCACTGTCTATGTCAGTGGTCTGCCACAGCATCAGCTTCATATTCCACATGGTAGCATCTAATCAACTTGACCTTTCATCAATGACTACTGTTACTGTATTTATTATAAGGCCTCCCTGATCAATACAAGCCATGATTGGATACGCAGGATAACACACGAAAGAGCTTTTAGTAGCATCAAATTAAAAATGGCAAATTGGGAAAGGCTTTTGCAGCAATGGTGGTTTATTTCTTTGAAACAAATTTTGACTAAAACTCAACTAAGAGTGGCACCTGGCTTTATTGTGGGAAATATGTATGAGCTGTTCTGAAAATGAGCGCCTCCGATATTCAATATTAAATTGCAAGTGCCCCAACTTTAAAAACCACTGTAGTGCATGTATATGTGACTGTCGTTTTGATTTATCTTAGCCTTGAGTCTCTCACACATATCCATTACCGGTAGCTATTGTACTATTGGAATAGACAAATATATATAAGAAAGAAGATGTCCGTAGATTGTTCTGAAGCCTCACGGATACACCGTGAGACAAACAGTTGAAATTGAAGTTAATTTGATAAGTCTGTTTCAATTCACTCTCCTAGCTCTTTTTTTGGAGGGGGTGGTGGAGGCTGGGGGACAGGAACTGCTAGATACTTATAGACAATGTTATTTTTTGTTTTTAATTGGAGCTGGTGAATGAAATACCCAGCTCACGAACCACTCAACCGTTTCCCCTGCGCCAGCCCACGCTCTGTCACAACCTACCTTCATCAATATCAGGCGGCAAGCCACCCACAAACACTTTCCTGGAGAACCTCTCAATTCCGTAGTCTGGGTTCGATCGTGGAGAAATATGACCGGGAGAGCTGAGGGAGGGCACAATCTGATCATGTCGACCATCGTCCAGCAATCCATCTGCATATGGACAAGCCAAAAAAAAAGCTCAGGATTAAATTTTGGAATTCCTTTCATCGGCAGTTCAAAAGGAATGCACACTCATGGTATGGAATACGCATACATATATGTACATACATGTACAATTGAAAAGGCAAGGTTTTAAAGAACAAGACGGTTGCAAAAAATAATTAATCAATGATTTGTTAACAGTGAAACACAATTTAAGACGATTCGCATATGTTCCCGTACATTTACTGTAGCAGTTAGCAAACAATACTAGTTCATGTACATTGCACATGTAGCTGCCGGTATGGTATATGTATATACTATATGTACATCTGTTTTGTAAAGCGGGCTAAACTTTTCCTACTTCATGGTCGCCCTTTACTAAGTATCATCATATATGAAAGCTACAAGAAGTACATTAAACAAAATACTAGTGTATAAGTCCCTAATCTTTAAAATGTACCGGTAGTGTATGTTTTTCCAGATAATTTTCATGCATACCAGTACACTCTATTGGCTTGAGGTAAATTTGTTGCGTTATTTCACATGCAAAAGGTTGCCAAATTTCAGGGAATGCAGTGCATTTAGATGTATTCTGTACGTATATATGAGCTGTAATGTTCTGCAATTCACATGCCTTTGGCATCCACATGTCTGAGTAAGAGACATACAGTACTGTAAGTATCCTTTCAAGTGGCAAAAAATATTATGATTTATGCTGTCGCTGGCATGTACGCAACTGGATGTCACTGGCAACTAAATGTTAATCATACTCCATTATAATGACCAGCTGTTTCCCTGTTTATATTTTTTTCTGTTGTATATAAAGCAAATACTTCTACATGTACAATGTACATGCAGCTTAGCTGTATCTGCCTCATAAAGAGTCAAAATGCATAAAAATAAGAATTTGAGGCTAAATTTAACACAGCTAAAAAAATAAAACCAGAAATTACTCATTTTCCTTAGAATTAAATGTAACTAAATGTACCAGTACATGTTGGTGCACTAATTAAAATACTGGAATAGGTACATTCATATGTGTGTATATGTACGCCGATACTTGAAATTTTAATTCAATACCTTCTAAACAGATTTGGGCCAGTTTGAAATATAAAAAGCTATGAATATGGGGGCTACGGTACATGTATACGAGGAAATTTATCACAAATGACCTCACACGTCAATGTAGGAGAAAAAAATACTGCTGTCAGTGAATCACCAGCTGGTGGATTTCTGATGGTATGCCTAATTTGCATGTGGTTCCCACACCTTGCTTTATATGCAGACTAAACAGCCATTGGGATTAATATCTACTGACAAACGGCGCATAATGAGCTTCAGAGGCACAGTAACATCTGCATCTTGCATAAGTTTGCGTGTGCTGGTAAAAACGTCAATGTATATGTACCGGTACATGTAACTGTGCTTGTGCTTTTGTTTCCACCAAGAATGAATTTCCTGAACGAGGATCTACCGGTGTTTTATTATTACTCAGGGCATCCATACCCATGTACATGTACACGTTAACAGTGCATTATATGATATGAATCACAAGAACGGCGAACTGCCTAATTATACAGACCTGTAATAAAATATCATTGTCACTTTCTGTACCAGTGCAACATCCAGGAAGCAACTGCTTTTTATTCCTTACAACATTAATAAGAACACAGTTACATATTGTATAATAGTGGTATTCATGTTGTAATACAAATGTCTACATGTACTGTACAACATACATGTACATACCAGTACAAGAGCATGTACAGTGTATTTGCAATGTACCGGGTACCAGTATAATTGGACTTGCACCTGAATGCATGTGGTACATGAAGTGAATAAATTATCAAATATCAAATCAGTTTGATGTACATGTACATGCAGCGTAACCCACTTGGCTTAAATTAAAAACAATTTGCACAGTACCGTAAATGTGACAAGAACAAATCACATTATAATGTGAAATACTGCATGTACTGTACATGAACATACATGTACACTACCGGTAGTTAACTTTTTTTAAAATACAGATGTACAGTGTGCATGCACATGAATTAATGCATAAGCTTCAAATGAAATTCCGGTACTGGTGCATGTACAGTACATGTGTCTTCTACAAAATATAAGAAAACAGAATTTACAAGAACTGTACATTCAGGCAGCTATGAAAATACATGTATGTTGGTCCACGTAGTAATCCTCTATTACATTTCAGGTACTACATATACATGTGTTTATCCGACAGCAACAAAAAAAGGTGAGGTTGTAATATTAATTATTTGATTTTAGGAAATATCAACATCTTTATTATACAGCTCTCAGGTGTGTGTAGAAACCCCTGCCAAAGGGCTGTTTTCCACAGCCACACAGTGACGTCAATGGCAAACCTTTCAGCACGGGTTAATTCTAGGCTCATAATTACAGCCAATGTGGGCTGTATATTGATTGCACACTGCCTCAGCATCCACACCTCCGTGTTTACACACAAAAGAATCTATGTGGCAGTCACTGCATTTGTAAATGGCCAGAACGGATACTCTTCTTGCTGGTGGGCAGACATGAATAGTAATGAAGGCTGCATGCCTGCATAATGAGCATTTTGGGTCGTCTTTATGATAAAAGAAATCATCAGAATTTCTCATCCACTTATCTGAAAATATTAAATGATGGAACTAATTCTAATGAAATAACGTATTGTTTTACTTGCAATTTTATTTGTGATGTCTGGGAACAAATTCCAACCTATAATGATGGCCAATATGTGTGTGCAGTATGCGTGTACATGTAGTGATTAAAAAATAAATTTCGTGTAGCTGCAAATTTCAAGATTTAGTTGTATTCATGTGTAAACTAAGGTGTATTCTGTTAACTGCAATCGGTACTTGACATTCATTGAGTACATGTACAGTAAAAACATACATACATGTATACTGTACATACATGTAACGTATATAAACGTACATACATGTACATGTACATACATGTACTGTTATCTGAGCGATACAAACCAGGAAAGAAATACAGGACACACGCTGTACACCTTGCTGGTACATATACCCGGTAAGTACATTTAACAAATGTTGACCGCTGCGGTGTAGGATATGATGCTTTGAACACCCGAAGGATGCATAGTGCCCTGAGGCATCATATCCACACCAAAGCAGTCAATGACTGTTTTGTTACACCTCTGTCTTAAGGAATTTATCCAAAGAAACAAGCCCTGAATTTCAGAAGACGATAGGCCTACTGTCAAAGTGTACAATTGTAATAAACAGACGTAAGCGATATCGTCTGCAAATGCAATGTTCCCTCACCTTCTTTAATCGCGTAATCTTTAATGTAAAACTAGTGTGGGTACCAGTGTGTACATGTAGTCTGGTATTAGTGGTCCCTGTATTACCTTATACACTGTGGGGATGGGAATAAGTCTGTTATATGTGCGCAATTCTTGATCGTATTCCCTGGTAGCCTACGCACAAAATGTATCATGGGTACCATGCAAAACTTACTAAAGGAGCGGAAATGTTTGCCCTCGAACTTCCCGAAGCTCTTATGTCTTGCGCGTGTGTGCAGAAAGAGATATATCACGGTGAGTGTAATAGGCGCATATATCACCCCGTCATGTGATCGTTCAGGGCCAATAAATGGACAGTATCCAAGACAGAGGTACGAAAATATTCTTATCACACGAGTACGAGTGGAACACGGAATAATGTAGTGCATCTGTGTCCCGTATGCCACGAGGCCAAAGGCCAAGTGCTATAAGGGACACATACATGTATGCACTACATTATTCCTAGTTCCAAGAGCGCGAGCTGGATAACAAATTTTTCTTCAAAAAAAAATGAACATGCAGTAAAGATGGTAAAGTTGCCTATGGGTGCTTTACATACAAAACACCCAAAATATCATACAGCGCACGACAAAAACAGTAACACCGATGTACCACAATTTGGCAATTTTCTCTAGGAGGCATGCGAATTATTTGTGTTTTAACTTTATTTCAATAACAACAATAACAATAGGGCCTCCACTGAGAAAGGAAATTGTGCGCGTGGATTTAAGAATCATGTGGCGATCAGCGCCAGCAATCGTGCCACTTTTAAATTACAGTGATGTAGACGTGCATTTGCTTGTAGCATAAAAATAGCGTATTGCATTGAGTTAGAACATTGCATTATGTAGGGTTTGATATGAACCGTGCAGTTAGGTTATACATCACAGTTTGTTGACATGGATCGACCAATCAGAATTGTGAAATCAAGTTTGCCTACAGACAAGTACAGTACATGTCTACCCATACACATGCACATGTATGTTCACGGTATCATGTACATGTACATGTACATGTATGCAAATTTAGAAATTACAACACTTTAGCAGCATTACATGTGGCTAACCCAACTTGTCAACAAATAAATGTCTAAACTTATGGGGTCAAATAATTGATTTTGCAAAGCAGCATGTACACATACATGTATGTACCTGTGCAGTAAAAAGACCTTGGTATGATACTACATGTGTACATGTACAGTATATGTACCGGTATACATCATTTACCGGTACATACATGTACATTTAGATTATTCATGTAAATTAATAATATGTTGACATCCAGAAACTATCCTGGATGAAATAACAATTGCTGGAAATGTACCATACATTTGTTTAAAGTATGCATTTTTGAGGTGGGGGAGGGCTGTTCTTTATTTCAGCATAGTACATGTACCAGTATGCGTACAACTGGTGTAAAGTCTGTAAGTTAACATTCACAATGGCCTATCGGTACACTGAAAAGAAGGCTCATTTAATGTCAGAGGGTAAAAGTCACCTTGTGTTATTTTGGTTTCCACAAATAAAACAGTGTCAGCATTATGCTAGACCCAGCACCTTTCCACAATGGACACTATTGACACAGGACTCAAGTCTTCATAATGTCTTTGAAGTTGCTGTAGATCCTAGCAGAGTACACAGTTGATAAAATCACAATGACTACAGGTACGCGTAGGTCCCTCATATACATGTATTTGTTTTTTATCTGTGCACTTTGGAATAGATGTGTATAAAGCATATGCAGGCTAATTGAATAATTAGCCTAGTGGCACTTACATTGTACAATATGATACATTCACATGTGTGTGTCTGCACACATAAAGGGGGTGGGTTTTTCATGACTTCATTTTCTCAGTCCTTGCAGAATACCAAAAGGATTTTCAGCGTTGAAATTTTCAAAGGTGAAGAAATTTTCCCGCTGATGCATCATGGGAAACCTTGTCATTTTTTTCTGTCCAATTTTCTCACACTAACACAAATTCTACTTTGAGCATTTTTGAAATGAGTGGATTCGGCTTAGACTTTGATTTCGCTGGTTCCAGCCATTTTGAAGCAGCATTTGAAACCCCACGTTCAAGCTCTGACTAGAGAACCAGCGAAACCAAAGTCTAAGCCGAATCCATTCATTTCGAAAATGTTCTTTGTTCACATTTTCACTTGTGAAACGCTAATGAAATTTGGTCAAGGAGCAGCATATGGTATTTGAATTGTGAAGGTAACAAAGGTTTTAAAATCTTGAAGCCTGTTACATGACCGATATTTAGGCTCAACAGAAAGTGTTTAATCAAGGTGAGCACAAGGAAGAGGTGAGCACAAGAAATTAACTGAAAGGAGCCCTCACAATGTACCCGTGTCATCACATTTCACCTGTAACAGCTGGTAAGGACAAAAGCAACAGTACAGCCGTGTTCCCGTTGAACTTTTTTGATTAACCTACCAAGATTCAATCCAATGGGAACACACAGTAAAGTAACGTCCCGGTTATCTTACCACGATCATGATGTAAAACTTAACTAACAGGCTGAAAAGAGTCGTGGAAGATTTCTGCACAGCCACGGTAAGTTGTAGCAGGGGTGCAAAAAAGTCCAACAGAAACAGTTCCCGTACAATGTAAATGTACGGTACATTGACTACCCGGTACGACCACGCTAAACCTATGAATCATGACTACTACTACACAGAGATCTATAGTGGGCACACAAAATTGGTTGTGTGGTTCCCAGTCTCCAGCTCCATGTGTACAGTACGGCATTATGCCATGTACACACATTGTGTATGGGTACATGTTGTGGCAGATTTGGCTGAATTCATCTGATTTTGTCATTTTTTTTGTTAGATTTTGCCACTTTTGTCATGATTTGTACAGCACAGGCTATGTACATGTAATTAGCTAGTTTTATTAGTACTATGAATATACATTCTGTTACAGGAAAAAAATCCATGTGGGAATGCGTGGTACCGGTAGATTGACATGAAGGAATGTCGTGGTAAGTTTCTGCGTGCCCGCAGAAGAAAAAGTCCAATGGAAACATGGCTTATGATAACAAATGGAAGATGCACATGTACCCGTACATGTGTGTAGAGATGTTAGGATGAATATTTTATATCCAGGCTTCAGATACACATGGACAATCACGCATGTATGTACATCTACATGTACATACAGTACATTGTACATTCACCAAAAAGCACATTCACAACGAAAGCCATTATCAACAAATTAACATCTTACATGTAGCTAGGCCACTGGTAAATTAAATAACTGCTATTAATATGGCAGAATGCTGGACAATGTCAATTATCTACCCTGGCCCTTAAAATGTATTCATGTACCAGTACATGTACGTATAGGTTATCTTATGCAGTTTTAAGGACATGTACATGTACTAGTACATGTATGTAGTGGCAGCTTCAATAATGCAGACAGAATGATAATTTATATTACACATACATGTACAATGTACATGTACTGCCAACCATGTACTGGTACTATGTACGTATACATGTACAATCTACAGATGTACATACATGTACATACATACCATACTTAAACACACTCTAACCATATATGACAGCTCTGAATCCAACTGTGATTTTTTACACATCCTTACAGTGAAACCATACTGGTACATGTGGCATGCTAAGGACGATTACACAGGACACTCAAAACAAAGGACACATATTACATGTAGTACTGATTATACTGTATCATGTACATGTACATGCAAAGTATCAGTAATTCAAAAATAAGACAGAAGCATGAACATTCTTTCATAGAGATTACCTGATTCAATTAAGAGAGGAAATTTGCTATCTATGTGCAAGGAAATAACTTGTTGAAATCTTAATTTCACAGGAAAATGGTGTTTAGGCACGTAAGCCTGGCATGCCTTGCCTTTCTTTAAATATGAACAGCAAAGATGTCTACATGTACATGTAACATGAGCCAAAACTCTAAAAAAATTAAACACTCCATGCTTAATCTACATGTACAATGTACATGTAGACTTACCCAGTACTTCAAAAGTTCAGCTGATTTCCCACTGATGGAAAGTAATAGGGTTTCGATTGACTGCATCAACTTGTGCCATCCACTACATGACGTCAAGGCTCAATGTATGCATGGTACCAGCACTCCAGCTTTAGCAATGTAAAAATTACATGCTGAGCTGGGCCATCAAATTTTGTTCCCCAAGCATGTATTAATCTAAAAAATCATTATTCTTCTATGTTGAAATCAACTCTGCAGAAACTACATGCACCTACATGTATACATAAGGTATGAAAGTAGGAAGTAGAAATACTTGTAAGGTGAACTGAAATGAATTGCAGGGCATCAACTTCAAGCATCATCTTAACTACATGTACTGTACATGTACAAGTGCTTTATTTTTTCACTCTCCAACAAACCAGTACGCGTACATGTACCAATTATATTGGTTTAGCTGGTCTTTATTTTTCCCCTCTTTTTAACTAATTCATTCAAGGATGTACATATGATGTCCATCTTGAAATGTTAGAATTTCTTCTTGTACTTCCTCCAGGCTGTGCGTCTTTGGAGGTTCTTCATGTATATGAGCTCGAGACTGACACAAAATGGGACCAAAAAAACTGATGACAAGCCTTAGAAAAGCAAGCCCAACAACTGAATAATGTACTTTTCCACCAGTTAAAAAGACAGGAGGGGCCATGAATATCTTGATACAAAGAAGATGTACATGTACATGTATGTACATGTATTTCTCCAAACCTTGGCATATGCAAACACTCCAAAACATGCAGAATGTTACCCTTGCCCCTGGGGAATGGCAAGCATCTTTGTAATTTTTATGCCAATAGCTGGTACATTGTACTTAGAAAGACAGTTAACAGTTGAGAGATGTTCAACTTTAGTCAAGTGAAAGCTAAACTGTCTATATTTAGGCTCTCTGGGCACTCATAATACAGTAGAGATCCTTCCTCTCTTCTTAAACAGCTATCAAATGTAAAGGAATACATGAAGTGATGTTAATATCGAAAGTGCAACTGTGCAACCTTTAACTTTGCAGGGACTCATATCCCTATGGCATGAACTTACAGGGTCAGCATGCCAGATATTGCCACGTGCCACTGTGCCAGATCCCAATACACAAAACATACGTACACATATGAGAAACGCAGATATTGCATACATGTATACATGTACGTGGCAATTTTGCACATAGTTCTGACATGTGGCTTTTGTGGTTGTACTCCTGGTACCAATGAGAGTCAATTCCAGGTACAATCTTAAACCTCAAGTGTATCTCCTCCAAATCAAATTGACCACTATAGACATACATGCACAATCATGGTTCAGTTCTTTTATATTGTTCTCCTGGTGCTGAAAATACCAACCCATCCTGAAGCCTATCACCACCTCTTTGTACCTGTAATCCACCCACCGCAAACAAATAAGATAAGATTCAAACTTATCAGTAAGGTACCCTGTGACCTAACAACTCCTACTGACCTGAAATGGATGCACTGTGATATAATGAAGTTACAAAGTGCAAGCAAAGTAAATCTGGATCAAAGTTGAATCAACTTATTCTTAGTACTAAAAACAGGAATCTTCATCTCAATTTGTACCTAGTGTTGTTATCATACATGCAACTGTCAATATTTTATGATCAACCAATAAACCTAAAAGAGTGGGCCCCTGGGACATTTTGCATCCACTTTTTTTTTTGTTACTTACATGTACATGTAACAGTTGTAGAGGTCCATGTTCATATGTGTACATGTACATTACTAACAATTTCATTTGTTAGGTGAAGTCTTTAACATCCAGGCTGAAACATCAAGTTTATCAATGCTTTGAAACCTCAGTGAATGGACATTTAATGATCTTTTTACTTTCAATAAAAAGTATCCACATTAAGAGTAAATAAAAAGCAGGACAGCATGTACATGGATACATACATGTACATGTACCGGTAAATGTTGTACGTACATGAACCAGTTCCGTAGACCTACAAAATTTGCAAAATCTGAACACAGAAAGCCACAGTACTCACATGGGTTTCGAGTGTAGTGGTCCATGGAGTTTTCTGTGCCACGCATGATGTCAAACAGTTGGTGTTCAAGAGATGATAATTTCATAGGGTCAACGCCAGTATTCTGCCCAGCTCGTTCCTTCAAGGGAAAAAAATGTGATGAGTGTGAAACAGCGATACAAAATATCTATTTCACTTAAAACTATTTCAATGATGTCTTGATGTAATAAACATTGCACATGTATCATACAAGTTTCTACCTCAAACATTCTGTATAAATACTCTGTACCTTTACCAACTTTGCAGTCATTAACTGTCCATCCAAGATATACATGTACAAGTAAGGCCTACATGTAGATACCCGGATATCTAAGTTTCAGACACATGAATTTCTCAAATTTCAGTGACATACATATCCACATGTATTTCAGAATGGCAAGAGTTTGCATCATAATAACTACTGGTTTCAGGAAGTGTTTTTCTGAATTTCGAAAAGACTTCCACAGTAAGAGAAAGCTTCCTATTTAATGGCAAACTGTGCACTGAAACATTTTGTTCATAATTTTTATGTGCCGGTATGTAAAAATCCTTGTCTGTTACCCATGGAACAGATCCTTCTCTAAACACATACCCTAGAGAATGTTTTGCAGAGTAGAGGATCATATGAATAATTCAATTCAGCATGGAGGCCTAACAATTGTATGTACATGTACATGTGCACAAAAACCTATTGGTTATTGATTATTCCCCAATCTCGCATGTAAATCCACCACTTACAGATGAAAAGCAGACACTGACCTGGGGCAAGCCATTTGTTCACACTGTAATAACAAGCTCTTAAACACATTACTGTGTTCTGAATTGAACATAAAAAATGAAAAGTCTCGACAATGAACAAAAATTTTTCAAAATGGATTGACCTTTAAACTACATTTACTCTTTTATATGTAATGAGTAAAATACAAGCTGGATTTCCTGCTAAGGTTTCAAAGCCTTATGCATGATTTTATTTCCAGTGGAAAGTAGAAATGAAACCAAGAACGCCCACTCAAGCTTGCCACTGCAGGTATGTGTATTTGAGACATGGTGCTCAGCAAGACAGTTTGTGTGGCCCAAAGTTGTCTCCTTGGCAAGGTTATGAGGTAGCCAAATTTGGTCAAAGGATAATTCATGCAAACCGGCACTGATACACATGCACGCATGCTAATGGAGAAAATAATGGCTGGCTCTATGCCTACTACATTATACGTGTAATATGAATCAATGCATGTTGCTTAAAAATATACACTGTACATACCGGTACATACATAAATGTACCGTACATGTACATAGTTCCACTACAGTACAATAAGATCACTGTCACATAAATGTGCTCTTCTGCACAGGAGTACATACACACATACATGTACATGCAGTACTTGATTGGTAGTTGTGGGGGCAAACTCACACGACCACATCTACTTTGTGGGGACCAAAAACATTAAGGAGACAGAGAAATGTCCCCACAACTCCCCTAAAAAGAAAATTGTCTCCTTAACCCAGTGAAGGCCTACCCACAGAAAAACCCCTCTTAGAGAAGCCCCTGTGTGTCAGTTCTGGTTGTAGTGTCAGTTTCATGTTTGCAATAGCGTAATGGGATTGAGAAGTGACAGTACACATTCAACGAGATCATATCTACATGTGTGTACATGAACATGTTTTAGTGTGCGTACGTGTATGTACACTGTACCTGTGCATGTACCAGAGTGTACAACAACAGAAAATATACCATAAGGTGGTGACGAACTCCAACAAGATTCCACGAATGCTTGTCTGGAGTGGACATTCCTCAAAGTACAAGCAGAATTTTATTATTCAAGCCATGAGCAAAAAGGGGAGCTCCGGAATTTGCAGAGAATTTGTCCACTTAAGCGCTTGCACATGACTGGCTTGTAAAACTAACCCATTCTACGTTGTTATTTATGACTGAAGAAACAAATTATCTTGCAAACAATAATACATTATTACATGTACATTAAGTTGCCTACTGTTGTCATTCCTCCCCCCCCCCCGAAAAAAAATGTCTGCAAAACTATTCTGGAGTTAAATGCTTTTTCAGAAGCATTTTAGTTTTGAGGCATGACAATGCAAAAACAAGCAAGCATAGGCTTCAAAATGCACGCAGAACTTGCTTGGGAAATATTTGGGCAGGGAACACCTGCATTGTTGATTATTACATAATGGATCCCAGTATAGACTGATAAGGATCAATAACCAATGTGACCCAGGCACATGTTAAAACATGGAGGCATTGAACAGATGAGGACTGTAAACACAGCATTTGCAGCAACAGCTCTTGGAGATTACACAGCAAATCTCCTTTCAGTGCTAAAGAGCTTCCAAATGGATTCTATGCCTTGGTGGCTTTTGTTCAGCAGTTAAAAGTGCATGTATACACATAATGGTTGTTCACAAGCTTGCATGTCCTAAAAGAACAACAGAAATGGGAGATGGAGCATTTGTTACTATATATGCAGCTAGCATCCAATTTCTGGTGAACAGCACAGGCATGCAAAATGACATAATACTAATAGCGAACTAAACATTTTTGCTTACTTGTAGAAATAAGCAAATTATGCAAAATGTACCATGACAAAACAGCAAGTTATTATGGTAATTTCTGCACCTGAATAAGTAGGCTTTGAATCTGAATAGACGATAAAATTACAATTGTAATGTATTTACAACTCCTTTAAGGCACTTGATTTGTTTACACAAACGGATGCAGTAACAAATACTGTGACTATGCTCCCTGTATCAAAGTGCATGCCATGGCAACCATGAGGAGACTATTGCATTTTAGTTCAGAGGTCAAAAAATATGTATGTGTAAAAGGTTCATCAAAGATTATATTGTACATGTACATGTAGGTTCCATAAAAGATAAACATAGTCTTAACCAGAAACATACTGGTACCTGTATATTAATGTGTTATGGCAAATGTGGGTACCATTTTTTCAGTTAGAACAAGCGTGACCATCTGGAATGCAGCCCGATAGAAAATGCTTTAATATACACCTTCTTTATCTAAGTACGTCTCTAGACACAACTTTAAAATTACAACCTTTCACAACAATGGGCATCAGAAATTACCTAATAAAAACAAGACAATATATGTGATGCAAAAATAACTTTTTATGATAGGACATAAACTACATGTATGGTTCCCCAAACTTACTTCTCTCAAGCAACTGCCATTCTCTGGATTTAAATAGAAAATAAATTACATATACAGTATCTGATGAACTCCACGAAGGAAGCAAGAAAAAAACGTGTTTCACATTTGCACAAAGTCTCTGTCTTTAAGCCCTTTGAAATGTTTCGATGGAAAGATGGATTTTGAGGGAAGGTAAAAGCATAGGCTACATGTATTTGCTAACTGCAGACGTTCCTTTGACCATGGGAATTGGCAGACCCCAAACTGCTCAAAACCTCCCAAGTTGGTAGGTGACATGTACATGCAGACACATGTTCCATAGTTCTAGGTAACATTAAGTAAGAAAAAAAGTGGGGCACTGTAAAGACAAGCGTACTGTACCACTCATGCATGAAAAAGCTACATGAATTGAACAGTATGTTTTCCTGCAGTTATACTGTGCAAAAGGAGCAAAGAAAAGGTCAATTCCTTGAGTCCTTCCCTTTATGCCCATTTATTCCAAAATGAACAACATGCATTTTGACCCTGTGACATTTCTTGTGGTATGTGGTGGAGAATCTGGGTGTAATCTGTTGAGCACTATGCGCACTGTGTGCATGCAGCATCTGACATTTCACCCATACTTTGCCTATTAACTGAGCGGCTCAGCTCAATCTGGTATATTGCTTAATACAACTTGATCAACGAGGGCAAGACTGGACACTTTTTGCCTTTTACAGAAATCTAAGCCGTTTAGAATGAAACAGCTGTGTAAAGTGACCTGTTATGGTCATTATCATCGAGGAGTGACTCTGTAACAGAGCCTCAGAGGCTGCATCCGAATCTGTTGTCTAGAGCTATTTCTAGGTCTTCATTGCATTGGAAATATGCAGAAACAATACACCTAGCCATAGCTCTGTAAGCCCATTTCAGACACAGCTAAGATTGACAATATGGCTCCAAGTTCCAACCAAGAAAACAAAGGAGTATTTTAACAATTTTAAGTAAGCTATAACAATACTGCAACAGAGAAACAATAAAATACAAAACAAATGCTATGGGCAGGGTCAAACAAAATGACATGTGAAACACATTTTTGCTTCAAAAAAATACAAAAATTTCAAAGTAGGTTTTGTTGGTTTTGATGTCATAGTGTTTTGCAGAGATGCTTTGGACACTAAACAGAAGGTACTGGCAGGATTACATGTAATGTTAGGACTCCACATCAAGCTTCCAGGCAGGAATTTTTTTAGGGAAGAACAGTTTCACATTAGAGTGACTACTCACCTGGTATGGAAAGAGTGTGTTAGTGTTGGCATCTGTTCTCTTCCCGTCTGCTCTGGTGAACTCTAAACTCGGGGCTGTGTTTATACCGGATGGATACTGTCCGTAGTTCTTTGCAGGCAGTGATGTGCTTCGCTGAAATTTGGGTGGCGAGATGATAGGGTTGGAAAGAACACGGCCTTTCTGGGGTGATATGGAGGGCTGGGTGACTGACTGATTGTTGACTGCTGGCATGGATCGCCTCTGCTGCTGCTGAATATTATTAGCCATTGTAGGAGCTTGCCCACTTGGTGGAGAGCCTACAGTTCCCCAAGGGTTCCCCTGTTGCTGCTGCTGCTGAACAGAGGGCTGCATGCTTTGTTGGTGGGCCTGTGGTGATGGCCATGATGTCGCAGCAGCTGTTTGCTGAGCAGCAGCAGAGTTCCAGTTGGCTGGGTACTGCTTACTTTGGAGGTAAAGACTTCCAGCCTGAGCTTGTGCCTGCAGCTGAGCTTGAGCCTGCTGTAGCTGGGTCGCTGTCTGATAGATGTTTTGCTGCTGTGTTGGCGCCTGGTGTGGCGGTAGGCTGCGACGCTGCTGAACAGCCTGCTGCTGCTGCTGCATCCCGAGCTGAGGGGACAATGTGGCATTGGGACTGAAGAGTGGTGATGAGTTGCGAGGAAAGTTCTGAAACTGCATTGTGCCATTCATGGTTGGTAGCCCCTGGAAATAGGATTCTTCAGCAGCAGTGGCAGTTGACCAGAGATTTGGTGCACTTGTAAAACTGCTCGAACTCGCTACCGAATTTACCGCACTGCCGCTGGTGCCAGAGCTTGCAACGTTATTGATGTAATTGCTTGGATTCACGTCTTGAATAAACTGTTGTTGCTGCTGTTGCTGCTGTGCTTGTGCCTGGGCATGGACCTGGGCCTGTGCGTAGTACCCGATCTGCTGTTGCAGCTGCAATAGCCCGACGCTTGCGGCAGACGACGTCGAAGTTGGAGCCACCTCTGACTGTGCTTTGTTCTTCTCCGGCACAGTTAAGGGACTTGAATCCCCCGATTTTGATTTCGAGCCCGGTGACAAGTCATCTGAGTTGTCGGAGCTCAGATCTGGGTTGGGGGACAACTGCTGAAGGTGCTGCTTACTCGCAGTTTTCTCCATCAGCATGTCATCTTGCATCGTTAGCGCCTCGGGAGAAAACAAAGACACAGTGCTCGAATTCGGGTACAATTCCAGCGGTGAGAGGGCCCTCGTGTCGTGTGGATGAACATCCAAACCGAAATCCCCCATTTAGCAGGTGCTATTTGGTCTTGATGAACCAAGTGTATACGCTCTAACTTTCTTTTTTTTATCAAAAAATATGGGAAAGCTAGTTCGGCGTACCTTTCATGTCCAGCTGTTCAACAGTGCAGCAGATACGACGGTACTGCATGAACGGTACCGGCATTCGACGGATCTCAAGCGAACGTACCGTCGTCCGTGTTTATGTGCGCTGTTTACACGAATGCTGCGGTACGGTGAATCGTTGGGGGGAAGTAAGTGAACGCGTTTGAGTCGGCGCGGTTCACGCATTACATTGCACGACGTTCAGCGATTTGCCGGTTTCTGAATCCCAGCCAAGCAAATTTACAGTGAACTAAACAACGAAGCAATATTTACCATGATTTTACGCCCAAAATATCAAAAACAAAAGTAATATCTTGAAAAAATGTATTAGATATATGTAGTCCTTCAAAATAAAAGAACAAATCATCTGGTTTTTAATTAATACCTTGAATAACAAAATATTTAAATTTAGCTCAGAGAGACAAAAACAGGAGTACTAGAAACTGCTGGCGGTCACGAGCGGCAACGCCGGGGCAGCTGTTACTGTCTCACATAAAACCAACGAGGGCGCTTTGTCCACAAAAACGGGTGCACCTGAATGAGGCAACGATCACAATGGGGAGAAGAAAAGTTAGGTTTCACACTTTTCTGAACCCGCTCGTGCCGCGGTTTTACCTGTGGGTGCTGTTGAAAGGCCTTTCTTGCTTTTGTACTTGTGTGAGTGGGTAAATAACCGTCGCGGCGTGAAAAGGCGCCAGAGTGAACTGCGAGGCAATTTCATTTTGATTGTCCTGATAGAATGGGTACAGGCACCACCGGTAGTTCCGTCGATTTACTCAAAGATGTTCTAAAGGTCTTCCACTCGGGGGGGGGGGGCGAGCTCTATGACATGGTCTGTTTGGAAAACCAATTTTATTTCGAGCTCAAATCATAGTTTTTTTCCCAATGATCTTAAAGTGAGGCAACTAGGAAATTTGTTTTTTTTTAGGAGAAATTACGTTTTCTTGATCAGCTTGGAGTACCTACTATTGAATTAGTCAATCAGTAATAATTGCTTTAGAGTAATTCTCTCGGTCGGTTAATTGGTGTGCCATCTGCTTGATTCTGATTTGTTGATTTTATTGGTTGCTTCTGATCACAAGGATCGGTTTACACAGAGATAAACTTCATTACTCTCAAAATCAGTTGACCCACATCCTAAAGAATTGGTGTTGACGATACCTGCTGTCTTGTTGTAATTAGTTGTTTATGATTGTTTTAAATTTTCCCCAACACCCTAATGTTGTTGTGACGGTCTTGGTTTGCATTTTGGCCCAGATAACCCTCCCCTCCAGAAAACACCATGGTCCGTCAGTGCATATGCCCAAATTTGGCCTGCATGTGGTGAGTTCGACATGCAAGACTCAGAGGGTAGACCATTATGCTGGTAGTGATGTTATGGATCGACCCAGGTACAAATACGGAGGGTCTTGTGAACAAAAAGTCTTCGTGTATCACACTATGCAAAGCTAACTGCCTAGTTTTCTACTTACAATTCACCCCATGGGTCATGATAGAAGAGTACGTGTTTTGGGCCTTTGGTGGCAAACACACAACCAAAAAAAGGACAAAGAACCAAAGGTACGGGCAGTATATATAATCTTTAAAAGCTTGTTTTGGAAGTGGCCCAGGGGCTGCAAATTAAGCTGCGGGCAAAAGACAAAAACCACAAGAATGTTGGGTCGCCATTGGACCTTTCTCCGAAGGCTTGTCTGGTCGCGTGGCTCGCACGCGACCATATTACGGGCCAAACAAAGGGTTAGCGGACGGCCTGAAAATGGAGGAGGGCAAGCAGTGAAAGAAAGTTGACAATGGCAGCTGTGGAGTACAAAGAAAGTTGAGCGGAGAAATGTGGTCGCACCCCGCAGCGATGCTGTGTGTGTCGCCAGGTCATGGCACGTTAAATGGTATTCTTCTTCAATGATCACCGAGGACGTTGGTGGTTTGGGAGGGGGTGATGGACAAAGCCCAGCCGGGATTTGTCGTCGGCTTTGCGCGTTAGTCCTTGCGTAATTCGGACCTGTGGAATACAAACACTACTCATATTTTGTTATTGTTCGAGTCTCTTGGTTTCACTGGTTTTCCTTTTTAGGACATTACAAAATGGAAATTAAATACTAACCATTTCGGCCCCCACGGCTTACACTTTCAACTTGTATATTGTAGATCACTGTAGCGACTAAGCGTTTTGAGGATTTTTTTTCACATTTTATGATTGTGTTGAAAATTGGTGCACTAAACGGTGATGGAAGATCGGCATATAGAATTCACCTTAGTAGCTTCACTTCTTGATGACCAGAAATGTAAAACAAACCTGCTTTTAAAATCTTATGCCTAACAGCCAATGAAACAGCTGGCCAAATTTCAGTCAAACTTAAGTTCACCGGCCTTAGCCTAAATACGACGCAGTAATTGATCGGGACAAAAATGGCTGTCAAACTTTCAAAGCCTCTGTCTCCATAACGACTTGTTAAAAAGGAATCTCATTCAAATAAGAACAACCACCAAGCAAACAAAGGGTAGCAGATTAAAAAAACCAGAACAAAAAACTACAACAACCCGTTCTCGTTTCAGTTTTCCACCACATTTAGTTTCTAGAGCAGCATAAGAATGTCCACGCTAAGTTGTATGGGCACAAACATTAAAAAACCACTCAAAACCGGTTTTAGAGGGATCGGGTTGTGTTATAAAAATCCGAGGACGGCTCTTACGTAAATACAGGTTTTGTTGCAAATTTCCGAATGGGACACCCGAGAAGGAAACAGACATCCGACGGGGAAAGTGTGCCCAGTCGTGTTCCCCGCCCCAAAGTTATACGCTACAACAGTTATTACAATAATGCTAAACATTGATATCAGAACATTTCAGGCTTTCTTGTACGTAAGAGTTTCGTGCTACAAAGGCGGGCCCCTAACCAAATTTCCAGGGGTGGGGTACGGCAAAAATGATTTTATTTCAAGTAGTTTTCATGGCTTTTCTGAGGGGTGAAGCGACATGGGGAAATGACACTGACCCCCCATTACCTGTCGTTCCTTTTTGAAGGCTGGTGCGGTGGCACCCGTTGCCTCCCTCCTCCCGATCAGCCCTGTCCTGATGAAACTATCGTTGGAATTTCCCGTGTCCCTCCTACTGAACATTGATTCACGTTTTCTTAGCACAAAACTGGATACCACTCTCCCCTCCCCGAGTCTCGCAAGACTTACTGGCAGACGCCATATACTCTGACCCGATGAGAACTTTCCTTTTTGAAGGCTCTCCTGTAGTAATGAAATTTATGTACAGCTGCCGTGCGTGAATGAGAAACCGGCAATGCCCAAACAAAAGTTTTGAGGACAGGTGCTCAGCCACCAAATTGTAAAGCTATTTGTCAGATCTTTTGTGGCGCGGTCGGATATTGTTAACCCTGCCTGGTCTATTGGCAGGTGTCGTTATTATATGTTGTGCTTCTTGTCCACAGTGAAGCAACATGTTTTGGGAAATTATGTGTGCGAAATGCAAACAATGATGCAAAGGACTGTTTATTTTAAACTAATGGGCTTGCGCATGTGTTCTTGGTGGGGAAATGACAGGGTTGGTTAGTGTTGAAGTAACGTTCGAGTATGCAGTGTTGCACTCGAAAGCCGTTAACCCTCCTCAAAGAGCCGGGTTACTTTGACCCATCTCACAGCCCGGGAACGGATTCCACCCCCAAGAGCTTGGCTGTGCCACTCTCGATTTTACTTTGCATGTATGTAAAAATATTCCAATATTACAAAAAATGAGAAGTTTAAACTCAATTGAACACATGGTTTTGTTGCTACGGTCATTTGAAGTTCAAGGCTACATAATGCACGTGTGCCCCATCCTGCATGCATTGAGCACCACAACAGAAAAAGTACATGTATACATTATTGGCTGACCTGGCTCAAAAAGAATATACGCTGCGCAAGAACGATATGTTCGATTTTCACAAAAAAGGTGTCAAAATGACCGTAAACAGTTACTGTAAATACTCCAAAAAGTTAAGCTCTTTTAGGTCTAAAGTATCACTTTTTTTATAGCCAAAACCAGGGCTGTGACGGGTCCGAATGTTGCCAAAAGCTTTAGGTAAAACTAAATCGTTTAACGGTACAAGAGGTATCTTCTTTTTTGGCATTCATAACTATATCTAACTGTCTTTAAAATAGAAGAAATTTCAATGATGTTTATGCGTGTATTCACAATAAAAATGCGACTTTGTTGGTCATCATTTTCCCCAGTGCACACAAACACAGGTAATGAGACCTTTTTCCTGCTCTTTGTATAAACATGCGAAAGGTATTGTTTGTACAAGTGCAGTCAGGCACTCTGACAGTGCACGTGCTATCATGGAGGCGGGACCAAGTTGATTTTAAAGAGTATGATACTTGCATGCACACCCTCCCCGAAAGGATACTTTTTTTTTACTTGTGGGGTATTTCCTTTGTTCTCTTATACAAAACTCCCGCAAAACACGGAAAAAATTCAAATCACTGCCATTTCAACCAAATTCAGTTTCCTGGGTTGTTTCGACCTATATCCCTTACATAAAATACTTCAATTTACGACGGATGGCACTTGAAACTTTTTCCCTCCTTTTTGAGTAAATTTGAAATATCTATTTCGTGAAATTCTTTGGGGTCCCACTTTTAGTACCCCATAAGTATCAAAACTTGCCCCGTGGGGTACCTTCCATTGTTCTTGTACCCCACAAGGCTGGGTGTGTGTGTGTTTGCGGGGGGAGGGTATTCTCTTGAGTTTTTGGTTGGTTAGTTGGTCTCATAATTAGTACTGAGTTCATAAACACGTCAATGTGCTGTACACGGAAGCTGCCAATAGTAAAGAGATTGGTGGCGCCATACAAGAACTTTGGCTTCAAGGATTGCTCTATTGCAAAATAGGTAGGAAAGTCACCGAGAGGGATACAATTGATATATTGAATGCATAACAACGAAAACGAATTCGAGTGCGACGCTTAAAATCATGCAAAAGTAGTTTAAGAAATAAATTGAAAATAAACTTTGAGGTTTAATGCGAAATATCAGGATTTCTTTTGATAGATATGTGTCCATACCCTACTTTAAAATGACATAACCGGCCCGGCACGTCGCCATTTTCTTAAGGCCACAACCTGCGTATCATCAGTGTTTGAAGTTTCAAGTAAATTCTAAACGAGAAACATTTGCTAAGTAGACATTGGCAAGGGCACATCCGATGTAAGTTGGTAGTAAAGCCAATTGGGATATTTCCACAAAATTTCCCGAACAACTGGAGAACAAGAATACAGCTATAAAGCTAGTAAAAGTTACACGAATAACGTTACTCGTTAGGCGTAGGCCTATCTAGGCTAGGTTAAGTTACCGTCGTTTGTTATGATTCAGCTTGACTTTGCGCAATTGTCATGGTTGTTTGGGGTGGCAGGGGCCGGGGCCAATCCCAGTGAGAAGCCAGTCTTTATACTTCAAAGTTTCAGGACCCTGCTACTGTCGGCTAGAACATAAATACGTCGTCCTCTGCTAAAACTTGCAAGAATGTCACAAATATGTAGGTACATTAATGATTCTTCCCAAAATGACTCCTAAAGTCTATCATTGTCACTGTCACTCAGCAAGGATTACAGGCATATCGACAAAATGGGCCTAGTTTAGACCTAGTAAAAGGTTGGCCTGTAGGACCTAATTTTGAACTGATACACAAAGCCTAGGTGCTAATTTAAGAAGTTCAACAAAATTCAGCGAAACAAAAATGTAGATTATACATGTATGTATGATGCATGTCGTCCTTTAAAGTACATGTAAGAATTGCCCTGAGCACTGAGTAGAACTTAAAAGAAAAACAACTAATTTGAGGCCCAACAGAACATGGGCAAGGAATTATATATGGACGCCACTGATTTTTCTGTACAGTTGTCTACTGGCCATCTGAAACCAATAACTTGACCTAAAAAGTGATATTAAGGAAGGAAAGTATTGAGGTATTCACGTAGGGAACAGAATTTTTAAGACCAGTCTCATAGGGTTTGTGTTCAGGTTGTCTAGCTGCATCTGTATATGAAACTTTTTTGGCCCTACGTGTACCTTTCATTGGGAATTCTTACACCATGTACTGGTATGTATGAGTAAGTATTTTAGGTTTCACATATTCTTACAAGCTTTCATTCTTGAAGAATTACTTCTTGCGCTTTTACACTGAAATCGTGGTGGTCAGTGATTGTCATGTAATGCATTCAGAAAGAGTTCCACACATGGACATCACTAGTTTATCAGCCATCAGAAGTTGATAACAAGTCCTAGAAAGCTTAAATTAGCAGGGAGAATATTGGGGTATTCACGACAAGTCTCATACATACATGTGGGGTTTGTGTAAAGGGTATCAAGTTACAGGCATATCTTTGTATGGAACTCTTTCCATGTATGCAAATGAAGAGTATTTTTGCTGTGTAGCATTCCTGCATGCATGATCTCTATACAGCTGGCCATATGTACATGTACATCACCTTCTGGCGTACATTACAAGGACATGTACAGTACCATTTAAGATATTAAGTCCTTTTTCTTCCTTTAGTCTTTGGCTCAGGAGGATTTTTGTAGATACATGTATGCAGCCTGAAATTGCATTGTGTCTGAAGGGATTGTATGGTCATGCAGATCCCCTGATCACACTCAAAATAGATATTCCAACATGTCCATGTAGCCCCACTCCAGCACCCCCCACTGGTACTTGAAAAGGATAAACTTGGCTTCAAGGTTCAATGTAGCCCTGCTAGTGTATAACCACCTGAGCCTGAATAATAACAGTCAAATGCTAATAACTCACTGAACAAACAGGTGTAAATATGGGGGTCACTGAACACTGCCTGCGCTCTTGTGCTCGCAAAAAACCACATGCACAGTACGTGCAAGTAGCACACATGAGTTCGGTGTTTCATTTTATGCCTTGAATAATTAACCCACTTCAGTTGGTGTGTGCTGTAGCTGGTATGGCGTTTATGTTGTTGACTTGTCAAAAGCACTGGTACCAAGTTCTTTTGGGAATTGGCCTTTTTAACAACCAAATACCTCCAAAAACATCCCGGTTATTGCAGCTTCTTTAGCTACTATGTACGGTAGAGGCAGTCGCTGTCAGAAAGATGTTCAACTGAAAATTAAAAGTAAATTTGTTTTTCCCCAGTTGTTTTTCACAAGACTTCCACATTGAAGATTCCCAGCTGACATGGGCTGCGTTTTTCTTTCTCTTCAGTGCCACAGAACAACATCCGTTGCCTGTCTGTTGAGCAGAAAAGAAATACATGTGCTTTCTAGAGGACGCCATCCTCACTGATTGGGAACAATGGTTGTGTTTCATCTATAAAGCAGATTTGAAAAAATATCCCCTCCCCCCAAATTTTGACTGCCTCAAGTGAGAACAAAGCAGCGTCAACAATGAGCAGCGGTGAAACGGCAGCCAAAGATGACAGCTGTCAGAAGATGCCATCCACAAGGAGTAAGAGCATAGATGACAGGTATGCTGATAGTAGTTGACTGTAATTCTGGATCTTGTTGATGCCATTGTTCACGCTGTTCATCAGTTGATGTTGTGGAAGCAGACAGTGTAGATGACTGGTATGTGGGTAATGTGCAGTTCATGATCTCGTTGTTGCCATTGTTGCCAGGTGATTCCGTGGATGTCATTGGTTATAATTCAAAAGGTTGTTTCTTGTTCTTGTGCTTGATTGTCATCCACGTTGATTGATCTTAGTTGAAGCAAGCGTGGTGTGTGATTTGATAATTGATTGTTTTGATTCACCACGCTGTTTTTCCTACCGATTGCTAAGAGCAAGAACTTGTAGGCTGACAAGGATTGTCACAGTGAAAAAAGTTGTTGTAAGACACATAAGATAATAAAAAGGACAAGTCACATTAGCAATAGTTATATTCATCAGTTTTTGCCATTTTATTATGTTCTACATGTGAATCAACATGCCTACTGTAATTAGAGGGAAATCGTCTGTCAGGTTTTCTTTGCAGTCCTAACCCACCGAATGCAATTGTTCACGAAGCCACTCATTTAATGAGTATGGTTGGGTTGAACCAGCTTTTCTTCCTGTTTGTACTCGCAAATGGATTAGAAACATCATCCACTGGTAATGGATATTAATTTTTTTTTGTGAAAACAAAAACCAAGACAAATCAACCACTTCCCTGGACCACATTTTGACTGGTAATACTACCCCTCACAGCCTACCCAATCCATTAAAAAGCAATTACAGATGCCCCCAGATAGGCCAAGAGCAGACGGTCATGTTAATCTGGCTTGAAAAAGAGGATATTGTGGTCAGAAGGCAAACACTGACCCACAATGTGTGGTCACCCTCGGCCAGCTGATCAGTGTGTGGCTGTCCAAATGTTGCCAGCATATGTTGCTTTTTTTGTGTTGAAGGGGGATTAGCCAAGCCTGGCAGTTAAAAAGTGGGAGCTCTGGTGACTAATTAATCAGCTGGTCATGGTGTATTTGGCTGCTGGGGCTTTGTTTGACATGTTTGCCATAGAATGTAATCAAGAACAAAGACCCAACCACTGGCATTTTGCTCTGGTATGAAAGTCCCATTTGTTCATGCCATGAAACAAAGGCAGTCGTCTTGGCCAATTTTATTTCGAATGAATAGAGCTTCATACGTATTCTGCAATTTATTTTCTGAGGAATTAGAATTAGTTAAAGAGAAGCTGATTTGTACTTTGGCTTCACTGATAAAACTTGCTTACTTGTAAATGTACATGTACCATTACGCGCATTGCTATTCATGTTGAAACTATTTTTTTTTAAGTGCAGTGCGTGTGCTAACAAGGTCTCTGATAATTTTGGCACTTTATCAAATTTTAATTGCCATGTCAAATCCCAGTTCATGTAGATGATATCAGTGTTGTAGTTGAGACCATCACAAAACCTTTCACAAGACCAGCTCAAGGTAGAAATTATAAGACACAGTCTTTAATACGTATACTTCTTGAACTGACACTGTTTGCCTGTGGGCTAAGCTACATCGAACACAACGCAGTCTATTGCAAGTGTGCGATACTGCATGTACTGCGTGCAATAATGCAATGTACACGTACACTGTACATGTAGGCGTTCTGCCGATGACGTCATGAAATCAGCCTGGGAGCGCGAAGGGCCAAAAGGGGACTTGTGGGCGGGGAAACACAGGATCTTTTTATTCATTTTGGGGTCATTTGTGATGTGTTTGAAATGGTTGCATATTTATTGTTATTTTGAAATACTGCACCATGTTCTTGTGAACTAAATGTTTTCAATTTCTGTTAACCTCGAGGTCTCGACTACAACACTGGTAAATACAGTGTACAGAAAAACAGTGGAATGCTGGGTTAGAATCCCTCCTTTTCCTTTGTGTCCTATTTTGATGAGCCTTGATGTGCCACTGAATCATCACCTTTTAGGATACTTTTACCATTGTAAACCATTTTCCACTGGCTTTTTCCCCTGTTGGGCTGCTTTCCCCATCAAGCAGGAAAACCTGCTGGGTCTGCTTTGCCACAGAGGATGACGATCGGCTGGCACGGTGGACCAAGCCCTGCCGCTGTCGGGGCACCACCAAGTGGGTGCACCAGATCTGCCTGCAACGGTGGATCGACGAGAAGCAGCGGGGGAACAGCACGGTCAAGGTGTCATGCCCACAGTGTAACACAGAGTACATCATCATCTACCCGGAATTAGGTGGGTACCAGCTTGTCATGCAGCAAAAATCGTTCGAACACTGTACCCCTTCACCTCTTCCCCCCCCCACCATTTGGGTTAATCTTCTTAGTGCTGTAGTTGACGATAGCCCAAAGAGTTCACCGAACTTCAGAATTAACACATGTACCGGTACTACTTCAGCCTGCAAAAGTGTGTTCACAATACTCTGCAGTGTGCATAAACTTGCATGTGCTCTGTGGCTGTACATGTGCATTAACATAATGCTTGAACACTAGTCTGAAGGTTCACATTTAAATACAGTGTGGATTTGGGTATGCATTTATGGAGATTGCTTGGAAATATGGTATACATGTACATGTACAGTGTATACATATGCCATGCATGTAGGTCTGTAGGTAGGAGGGATTTTTCTTGTTCTCTTCATGGACAACCCTTTATGCAAATGTACTTGTGTGCAATTTTTCATAGTGCACACACGTTTTTTCATTGTCATCAAAGACCATTCTTGATTGTTATAGTTTATATGGTGGGCACTTTATGGATGGCCCCCTTTTATTTAATTCTTCAGTATGTACTGAAGTTTGTTCACTTTCGCACATCTTTATGGTGAATTTTACTTCTCAAACTGATTTTCAAGTGCTTTCTGTGAGAATGGGACAACAATTTCTGCCCATTCGGGCATCCCACACTAATAAATTTTGTGGTCTTTTCGTAAGAATGTGATGTTAAAATTGAAGCTGTAGTAGGGTTATATCTTGTGGAACACTTCAATCAACTGCGATCGTGAACAGCACTGCCAAAAGCTTTGCTTGGCAAAACTAAGAAGGCTACATACGTGTAGTAAGAAATGCTGGAATCATGTAGGCCCATAGGCCCTATATCTTGGGATTTCAGGTTGCATATTGAAGTCACCGCTTCCTGGTTCTAGGAGGCCACCCCTGCCTGTCTATACACAGTGTTAAACCAGTGTGAATTAATATACATCAGGGTCCACACAAAGCAAGCATTGTTGCATTGCACTGTTTAATCGTTCATAGCACTTAGAGTGATTGATTTTGGAACATTCTCAGTATTAAGACAAATGTGGCACTGGTACCTGTCCTTGCAGGTTCCATTGTGTATATCCTGGATGTCCTGGACAGACTTATTTACAAAGTGTGCCCCTTTGCGGCTGGGGGCATCGTTGTTGGCTCCGTCTACTGGTCAGCCGTCACCTACGGTGCAGTGACAGTCATGCAGGTGCTGGGCCACAAGGAAGGGCTGGACGTGATGGAGCGGGCTGACCCGCTGTTCCTCCTGATTGGCCTGCCCACCATCCCCGTCATGCTAATCCTGTCCAAGATGATCCGCTGGGAGGACTACCTGCTGCGCCTCTGGCGCAAGCACTCGCCCAAGCTGCCCTTCTGGAGCTACTTCTACCCGGAGCTGGGCGGCGGCATACTGCCCCGGGTGCCCACAGAACTCATGCCCATGGCCGACCCCATCTCAGCCACCCGGGTGCTGTGTGGGGCACTCATCTTCCCGACCATCGCCACCATGTGTGGGAAGCTCATGTTTGGGTCGCTCCACTCCAATCTACAGAGGACAGTGCTGGTACGTTACACATTACCGTAGTCCCTACAGTCCTCAATTCTCCACCTGCTTTTCAATTATGCAGATGTACATGTACGTGTCTTGAATGTGTATTAATGAGCTTGCATGCCCTAACCCCATATTAACATAGTGCTTTTAAAGTTTTTGCACCAAATGTTCTCCATTCTGGCTGTTGGAAAGTTTGAAATAACTCCAAAATATGAATTTTTTTGGTTTTCCACCTCTACAAAGTGGTGAGGGGATGATCTAATGGCTCCTCTCCCCTCCCTCCTCAAGATTAGGGCAGGAGGGGGTACCCCATACGCCATACCCCCAGAGTTCATGTACATGTATTTGTGTCCTTTTTTTTCCACCACGCAAAGTTCTCCTTGGTGACATGTATGTGTCTGGCGTGGTAGTCCCTTGAATTGTCTCTTCACCCTGAGGCGGAGGAAATGAGTTTTGCCTGCTGTTTTCCCAGACCTGTTCCGTTTGTCAGAATCAGGATTTATATGTCTTCCTGCGGTTCAGCGCTTAGGAACAAAACATGAAGTGGCCCCAACAGAAAAGTAGGTTATGGGGACCTTTGGCTGGCTGTTGTAGATGTACTGGGTATGATGTTGAGCTAAAACTGCTGATGAGCCGTTCGCAGTTCCCAGCGGATGACTAGGCATTTTTTACACTAAAAAGTGTGTTAGCCTCCATCACCACTGGTTTATTCCTGTGATGAATAATGCTGGTACATAAACACGACTTTGCATTATCCACAGTTGGAATCAGCCATGCGTCAGTACAATTCCATTCCTCATTCCAGGGAGAGTACATGTGACACCTACCAGTACCTCTGTGAGGTTTCAAACTCCCACTAGTATTTTGATGTGTGTGTGCATGAAATTTAACTTTTAGTGATCAGTCGTGACGATGAATCACAGTTCTCATTAAACTGTTGTTTGCTTTAATAATTTATTACAAAATAGTCTTCAAAATTGCTCTGAAGCCTTGTAACGTTGACCCTGGGAATCAAGGCTCAGCTGCTTCAGACGAGAGGCTGCGGGTAGATAATACCCACTTGGTGATGCGTAGTGTGTGCGCCAGAGAATGTGTGGGCTTATTTAAGAGTTTGTCTTGCCACTCTCTAATGACGAACTGATCAAGCAGCTTTGAGAACCTCCTCATCATAGGGATAATACGTTTACATACATGTACATGTTCCCCCATCTGCACGGCCCCAAAAACACTGTCAATATCACATCACCACAGGATGTGGACACCAATCGAAGAATAAGGTTGCTTTATGCTCGTGAAGCCCTTTTACACGATGGCAATTGAGCATTATCCAAGCTGCTGGTCACAGAAAGTGCAGAAGGCCACTTTGTTTTGTGCAGTGGCTGGCCAAATGCTTCTGCCATTACGGGGGGGGGGGGTTGTCTGAGTGTGTCTATGAGTGAATGGGTTTTTGGATTTATGAACTGAGCCATAGCAACCCGAGGGCTTACCAGTATGAACATGTACATGTACATTATAGATTTATAAAAGTACATGTAGATCCTAACATGTATATGTCAGTCTGTCAGCATACTAAAAACTTCATGAACAGCTCAGAGAACACATCCGCATACATTTACATGTACACTGTGCATGCATGTACCTCGACAGGTACCATGGTGTATTACTGTATGTTCATTGTAAGTCATGAGTTATTTTCAGCACATAGCCTAATGTCGTTTAAGTACTGTGTGCCATCCTTTGTTTTTCTCTTCTTTTTCCCCAATGCAACCTGCCCGGTTTCTCTTTTGTCTCCACTAGGGTGGGATAGCATTTGTCACAATCAAAGGGGCACTCAAGGTTTTCTACAAGCAGCACCAGTACCTAAGGCAAGCGCACCGCACCATCCAGGACTTCCCCGAAGAGAACGGCCAGGAGCCTGCCCAGTGAGACCCACCACAATTTCTGGTTGGGCTTCTGTGGAGAATTTCAGCGAGATGATCATTTTTGTAACCACTTCAGTTGATTTGCTTTCTTAAAAGCACAAGCAGAAATCTGAGGACTTTGCATGCACTGAAAGATTGTTTCCTGTGTGTTTAATACTCCAGCGGCAAAAATATGTTATAAAAAAATCTGACTCTTTCCACTTGGAGTCGAATGCCCCAGCCATTTTGTCAGGAACCTTGTTCCAAGAATCTGCTGTTGTGCTTGAAGCAGTCTTTGTATGCTTGCCTCAATGGCTTCAAACCCAATCTTTAGAGCACCTAGTGGTTTTGCTCCACCGTCTTCAATCTTGCGAAATCCTCTGAATGCCTCCTGTTCAATTTTGACTGAAGAGTTTGGAAAAAAAAATATATATGCAAAATCATTAGTGTTGCCAAAGGGGTGCAGAGTGGCAAAGTGAAACAGGCTGCTGTTTGTTTTCAATGTGTTAGAGCTCTACCATATCTATTCAGTGAGCAATACTTTTATGTCACCTTTATCATCTTAGTCCTTTTTGCCTTCGTACATTATTTCTTGTGTAATGTGATCTTTGTCATGATTTGGTTTTATTTTTTCCTCTAATTTGTGTAGTAATAGACTAACTGTAAATATTATGCTGTACACATGGCTTTTAAACGATATTTGTATTAAAGATAATTTCAGTTTATACCAAGTTTTGTTTTTCTTTCAAGACTGACTACAACACAGATAGTTACTTCATTTCAAGCCCCAAGTGATGGATGTTAGCTTTTTGTTTGTTTTTGCTTTTGTGTCATATTGCTTGTTGGATTACGTGTGGTTGATCTGTGCTCACGTTTTAGATGACTATGAGTGAAAACTGTAGAAAATAATTTGAAAGTTTATTTCTTGATGAAATTTGGGGGATGGGTGTTTTTGCTTTGCATCATATTGAGAATGAGGACTGCCATACAAAGAAACACAGGGGATTCATAGTTTTCCTTGAGAGGTCCTTAGGTTTGAAAATGTTTTCCCTCTCTATTGGGTAGTAGAACATAAGAACATCGGAAGGGCCCAATGCCTTCTCAGAAGGAATTGCACAGGTGGTGTACATTTTCATGTTTGTTTCCTGTTTGTGTGACCTGTTGTTTTGATTTTGAAACTGAAGCAGTTCTTCCTGATTTTTCACACTTCTGTGACCTGAAAAATAATAGAAAAAAAAAAGACTGAAAAAGGCGGGATGACTGAAGTTGAGGTTTGGAACCAGTCTGTGCATTGTGAGGGTAGTGGGTGTTGAATTGATGTAACTACTGCAGACCCAAACTCACCACTGTCTGGTTAACAGGGCTGTGAAGCAGCTGGGTATGAGTGCAAGAAGTAAATGAATGTAAAAGTACATGTACTCATATATGCATAGCTGTTTAGGATAAACAACTTCGGTATACAGGTTTTCATCTTTCTCTAAAACTTGAGCACATAATTGCAAGTTTACTTCCCACAGGTTCAGTGTATGAAGTGGAAAACAGTCTCACATCGGCACTGTTATGTTTTGATTTTGTGTGTGTTTGTGGGCCAACGTCACACACATGTACCTAGTGTGGACTTATGAACAAAAGATGTCCACATGATGTAGGTAGAGAAGACATTCCGTGGATTTACCCATGTCCACAGGATATTTATCCTCAAAACAAACATTTAGAGGCATTTTGGGCTTAGGTTTATAGTGGTAAAAAGAAGAGGAACGATCAAGGAACCATTTTATAAAAATTCGGCTGAAAATTGCATTCACAGTGTAAAAAAAATAACTTTTTTGGTACTGAGTTTCCTTAACTGCATGAAAACGAAGAAATGTCCACACTAGGTATGGAAAGTAGGCGTGTGTGGGTGTGTTTGTGGAAAGCTTTTGTATTTGGAATTCATGTGTTGATTTGTTTAAACCATTTTGATGCTGCAAATATAAACTAGACTTGATTCAAGTCTGGGATGTTTACCCTTTGGTGCTCCCTTCTTCTCATGTTGGATAAGGAAGAAGGCAAAAAGAAGACTGTTTTGTCAAATAAAGCTGGTCAAGGGTGCTGGCTGATCTCACATCAGCCAGGGACCTAGTGGCATCTCAGACTTGACTTCAAGTCTACATATGTACATGTGCACGTGAATGATTAGTTTCAACCATCTCAGATTTGTTTTATTTCCATCGTATGTTTACCGGCACATGTAGTTGTTTCAGAACAGTCATTTATGCTTACCAATTGTACATTAGGGCTGTGATACTGGTTTATTTATTGATTGTATATATATTTTGAAATGTACATAAATTAGCCTCTGTGGCATGCCGAGATTCAGGCAAATGCGAACTTCAACAAAATTTCTTACAAAATTGACATACTAAGCATAAATGAACTGAGTGCCCGTCACCTGCACTGTGTGCTTGCATGGGATTTTGGCAGGTAACCTGCTACTTCTAAGCAAGAAAATATTGTGCTGAGCGGCTCATTGAAATTTGCTGCTGTGCTGCGCAACTTTTCCTTGGAATGGGAATTGAAATCTATTGACAGAAAAAAAAGGGTCTTGAAAAACTTTGCAACCCATGAAACAAAGACAAGGAATTACTTTTAAAAAATCAGAGAATTTAAACCTAAAAAGTAATGAAACAAAACTTCACACTACCTTTCTCTCCCATTCATAATGAGAAATGTGACATTTCAGTTAATATTTCATCTTATTTACCCTGGTGTATAAAGACAAGAAAACAATTTTATTTGATGTCAGAAGAGAAATTTGGGGTTGATGTTCGAGTGAAAAGTTAAAAATGTGTTTGTAGCTCAGTATAGAATCCCTCATCAACAAATTGAGCTCAGGAGGGGCACTGAAGTGCATGGTATGGCTTTGCTTGGCAAAGTTTTAAACATACATGTACATGTACTTTTCGTTTCACTAAAATATTTTCACGCCCAGCAGATGTTCCCTTGATTGTATATTGTGCAAGCTCACATGTAGTTTCATTTTATGCTATTTCTTTAATTCCAAAGATTTAGACTGTATTTCATACTGTATAAATAAAACACTTATTATTGTATGGAGTTTCTTTGCACTTTGAGACCTAACTTAGATGTATATTTCCCCCCAAATGCCTGAACGAATAGTAGAAAACACACGAAACTATAGAGTTGCATTTCCTTTGTTTTAGGAAGGGATTTACCATTGAATCTGGAACCCAATTAAATTTTCACTTTTATAACACCATCAAGTGCTTATTCCCAAAATCAGGGCTTTAAAACCAAATACTTTTTCCCAACAAGTCTGCTCTGTCTGCACTTCTGTGACAATCCTTTAAAATGTCAGACCAGCATTCATGTGTGCATAGATACTTGATTTGAAATGTTGCGTATTACTTCTGCCTTGTAGTCTAACACGAAGTTAAGCAGCTAGAAGTTCCAAGAGCTGTTTCTGTCACTGCAGTAGATACCTGAACAAAGATGTCCTGAGGTGCTTTTTGAATTTCCAATTTTTTTTAGTGTAATTAGAAAATGTGCAGTTTGATATTTTCCTGTTTGTGCAATGTATATTAATCGACTTTCATAGGATAGTGGCTTTTACAACTTAACCACTGATTTACCCTCTCTACATTGACAACTTCTGAGCAGTTGCATACAGGTGCATATACAAACCGCTATCCGCTTTCGCTGTCAAAGCTCCAATGTCTGTCATGATATCCTCATGTTTTTCTAACCCTGGGCAGCCAGATTTATGCGGCATACTAAAATTACTTTGAGGACCTGGATGGATGAATGGATAGGTTGTCACTTCAAGGAAAACAAAACCAGGGGAGGCATTGAGGAATGCTTTCTGCTCTGGAATGCTAACCAGTTCGTAGTGGGATGCCTTTAAAATAGGACTTGATTGATCAGAAAACATTAAGAGAAACCATGCAGCAGAACTATGCTGTTTTTGTGATTTTTGTTTGAGAGGCGTGTCTGTATGTTCTCATAGACCATGTCAAGCTATTTGACTAGTAGCAAACGGAATGTGCTCTATTTCTTTCAGTTGGGGGGGGGAAGCTGCAGTGGGAAGTCTTCAATTTTGTTTGTGGATTTCGTAATTCTTGGTATTTCCATGAATCAACTAGGGAGAATTCCACATGGATTTGGCATACCGTAAAAACAAAACAACAAAACGTGCATGTCTTTTTTTTTTTTTTAGAAATTGCACTTAGTTTGCTTTGCATTCATTACATGATTTGTTATTTGTATTTATGTTCCATTTGCAAGGTAGCACTAGCCAAGTTTCAAACTCTGGTTTGATCCAAAGATACCAAAATACCATCAAATATACAGATGTTCCTAAGTGAATGTCATGGAGGAGAACACCAACTCTAAGAGGAAACATACACCTCATCACAGCAGTCGACCCGTGTTCCAATGGCAAAGGGAAAATAGAAAACGAAAAGCTCATTTCTTGTCATGATTTCTTTAATCATTACAGCTACGTACATATACATTGCACTGCATGGTTTATCACAGAACAAAGAGGTATGTAATGAAATCTTGCATATTGTTGTCTAAGCATCGTGGATTTTGAAAAGAAAAAGAGAAATATTTACACTGCATAAATTTATTCTACCTGAATGGTAACAAGTGAGGATATGCATTGTCAACGACATAACATGAAGCATAGGCAGATGGGGGCTATTTTATGGAATTAGGAGAATATGATCAGCAATGTACAGGGGCATTTGCACTGCTCAAAATATAAGTTTTAGGTTTGCCAGGAAGTGCTTATTATGAATAAGAAAACCCACTGAATATGAAACCTATTCTGATTCCCCCCACGTCCCCTGAATGGGGGTCCCATTCTGAGTTTCCTTTATGGAATTACATTTAGATGTAGAAAGGAAATCACAGGAAACAATGTGTAAAACCACCATATGACGGCAATTCAAATTCAGAGAAGTTTACTTTTTCCAACTTGTTACCAGATTTGAGTGCCTATCTAGTTCTAGTTCTTTCATGGTGCATTTTCTTTCCACAGGGGAAAACTACACACAACAATGTACATTTTGACAAACACGTGTACACTTAGAAATGGTTAAATGGACCCTTTAGCTACTGTCACCTTCAAGGTCTTTTCCTTGTAGTTGTACATTTTCAAACGTAACTTTTATTTTCACACCAAAAACTTCCGGACTGCAACATGAGTTAAACCAAATGATGGTATTTAGTTTGGCCGCTTTTTGTTGAACTAAAATTTGTATTTTTTTAGCCAGCAGCAGATAGTATTTTTCTTCAATAAGTCAGCTGCACCAGGGAGGGATGTTTATGATAGTTTTGGTGCATCATGGAATGAGTACCATCTTAGACTTTGTAAACATGATGCAACAGTTCATGAGGCAACTGATAAATTCCTTCCACTGGAATGGGGAATAAAAACTTGATTAAAAAGAAAGACTACTGCGAGGCTCTATTCCAGTTGCAAAATGGATGTTGATTTTTACATGCAGGACTGGTCTGAGGGTGCTCAAGTCGTGGCAAAACTTTACTACTGGCGGGAAATGATAAAGATGCAACAAGCCCCTTGACCGTCATTTGCAAATCAAACAATCCCTCGTTTAAAAATCTCAGGTCTATTGGAGCAGTGACATGAACCCTAACAATCCTCAATCCTCCAACAGGTGAAGGATTGAGGAGTGTTAGGGTTAATCTTGACTTCTAGTTCCAAATGCATTTGAAAAAGATTCTCCTAGGATCGAAACATCAGGCCCTCAAAACTTTTCTGCGTTAGAAAACTACCTGGGCCAGCGTCACTGAACAGAACATGCGATGCAGCCAGACTTCTGAAATTATGGCCTCAGAGCATAATTACCCCTGCCCCCCCAATTCCAATCACCACTGAAGCACCATTAAACCCTCACAAATTCTAATGCTGGTTGCTGTGAAAAAACTGGTACTCATACTCGGAGACATTTTTTGGCTGTTCTCATACTCGTGGAATTGTTACTCAACAACTAGAACGTTGGAATACCTGTACTGCTCGCACTCTCCCAGGTATATTTGGATAAATCACGGTGTGACAGTAATCATAACCACACTTGTGCACACCCGTACTTTTCGGAATTCATTCTCAGATTGGTGGAAATGTACTCAACTACAACCACACTGATACATGGATGCTTATTTTCATACTCGTACTCATTTTAATTGAGAAACAATTCTTGTTGACAAGAATGTCGATCCTGTTCTGTGAGGACGCTTTTCCATCGTTCATCCATGACCAGCTGCGCTCCTATCAGGCAACATGCTGTAGGTTTTTTGCATACTGACACACTGTAATTGAATATTTAAAAGGGATAAATGCCCTATGCGTAATAATTTGCCGTAATAAACAAAAGGAATGACTATAAGGACATTTTTGCCTCATCTATAACTTGGATTTAGCGCTGCTGTTGTAGGGCTCGGGGAGGGGGAATAACGGCAGGCCCGTCTTGAATCCTGTGATATCTTGAACAATGATCGCCTGAAAGAGGAAAGAAACCAAAACTCCACAGAGTGAGATATTAATTGAATGTCTTGGGTAAATCACAAACTGAAGGGATAAGTGAACATCCTAAGTGCCCCATACTTCATTCTTTCTAAACGACAGGACAGATAAAGTAAAGCTTCTGTCACTGATATGCTCAATGCATGCGGGCCAACAGGTGTGACGCCATAAACCTTCAATGACCATAACGTCAAAACCGTGTCAAGATACATTGAAATTTTACATTTTTACTGATAGTGAGCATCTTTACAAGCGAACTAAGTTTCAAAACGATGGTGCATGTAACCGTCAGATCTCAGGGGAGTGGAATCCCCCTCCCCTGGCTGTGAGAATTGTCTAGAAACCTGGCTCTCGAAGGTTTAAAAGTCAGGTTTTCATCGTTAAAAAGAGTGCACAGGCAATTTCTTAATGTTTCAGCTTTACCTACATAATACCTCCATGTAAGATGAACAGACAGCAGGAATGTGGAATTGAAACTACTTTTAGGGTGAATTGAAAGTTGCCAAATTCATGAACGGCTACCCGTCTTACACTCAACCCAAAACATATGGAATCGTCCATATACTTCATGATCACTGATTAACCACGTACATGTATTAAACAATGCCATCAAGTGCCCATTAGCCAAAGAGAGGGCTGGCAGCATGCATCTGACACATACTTGTATACTTGGAATGCAGGGCCATGCGATGTGCTCGGGACCTGTACACAGATGCTGTACTGTTGGTTTCTGTCTTGTGTCAGGGCTTAGTGAGGCAACGGGGTGTCTACATCTGAACTTTATCTTTGTCTCCTACTTTACCTTATTTTCCCTCCCCACCTGACTGTTCAGTTCAATAAAAAAAGTCATGTTTTGCTAGACAAACTATTTGTATTTAGTGGAACGTTATAAAGCTACAATGGTTTTGACGAAAGTAAAGAAGGCCGAGACAGATATGGAGCCGAGATATAATTCGGGGACCCCCCTTGGTACCAGGGAAGGGTTGGGGGGGTGTAGGAGCTTCCAACCTGCGGCAGTGGAGGGGTGGGTAGCAGGTCCATGCTGTTTAGGCTTGCCAGGTCTGGCTGGTCCCCATCCAACTGGTCCCCGGCCCCCTCCAGGTTGGATGATGGGTCCACAGGGGGCATGATGTGGATGGACATTTTGTGGCGGTGTGGCGCATCCACGGCCAGGAGGTCCTCGAAGAATGTCAGGATGTCCTCCTTCTTCAGTGTTTTGAGGTAGGCCACTTCTATATTGGCTGATGGAGTAAGGAAAATAAAGATTTTTCTCTTAAAACCATCACGTTCTGTTACAGATCCCAAACTCTGTTTTTTCCCAAATTTCATGAGATCCCTGAGTATGTAGAAAACCAATGGCAAATTCTTTGCATAGTAACTTTATGGGGAATCAAGGCCCAGTGTGTAGTATAGTGGTTAGGTTCTACATTCCCTAAGCCTCAGAAAATCCCAAACACCCCACTCCTCATGGAATTTAATGGATATGGGAGGGGTAGGGTTCAAAATGACACCAACGTTGTGCGGCGACCAATGCAATGGCACAGCTGCAATTGAGTCCATGACACGTTCAGCCAAAAGAAATAGGGTGAACAATGACACAGGAATGCATCTGTTGTAGTTCATTTGAATAGAGTTAGCTAGAGATCGGAATGTCATGGACTCTCTCGGGGGCTTCTGATGGACTCAACCACAGCCCTAATTCAATAGTACCTGGTCTGTCCGCATGACACAACTGGGGACCTTGAGCTCAAAGCAAACACAGGCTTGCCCTGGCACTGGGATGATGTGGTCAGGGTCCCAAAAGAAATCTGAAAACCAAACTCAAGGACTTTTCTAGGACTTTCCAGTACTATAACAATTTCTGAGACATTTAATATCATTTAACTGAGACAAGTTGTTTGGTATTATGACCTACTACAGACTGACAAAGACAGCCTGTAAATTTATCATTATTCTCTTATCACATCGAACACGGATTGCAGTATATAAGAAAGAAAAAAAAATTTGCATGATCTTGATTTCAATGAAATTTTCCTGACTTTTTTCCTCTGACTACGGTATTCCATAACAACCTATTTATCCACCCCTCCCACTTTCCATGACTTTTCAGGACAACTGTTTCCCAGGATTTTCCAACTCTGCATGGTTCGCTATGACATACCTCTGTCAAAGTTATACTGCTTGGAGGTGATTTCTGACCAGTATCGCCCGGCCTCGCTGGCCAATCTCTTCGGTTTCTCTAGCCTCCGCACAGCAAGTGCGTTCACGTGCTTCTGGAAAGCCTCCTCCGAAAGCTCCTTGATGTACGTCTGTGGATGAGAATGAAGTCTGACTGACATAAGTATAGATGCAGATATCAAAAACTTTCTTTTTCAGTTCTTGCTTTATCCTGAATGGTTCTTGAGCCTGGCATGCTGGTAAGGACATAAGGTTGCGGGATAATTAACAAATTTTCAGGGGTCGATGTAACTTAGCCTGAGATAATGAAACAAGTCCTGTTTTACTTTTAACCATTTTTGGAAGCAGAATAAACATGGTTTCCAATATAAAGTGCAACCAAGAGGTTTCTTAGGAGAGGCTAATTTTGCAGTGCACTGTGGGAAAAGCAGATGACATCAACGCATTAACTGGTACTAACAAAGGCTCAAGAATCTTTCACTCCGTTTGGAAGAGGGGTTTTAACAGGCGTAAAGTATGGAGGCTTCAGATATTGCTTACAATAAATATTAAAAAATCTTCTCTGCTTGGATGGGGAAGAGAGGGTTTTTTGAAGAGGGGTGTAGTTATGAATGGGGGAGAGAGTTCGTGTCCTACCTGCATACTGAGTAGGAAAGCCTCGATTCTGTTGTCCAGATATTGGGGTCTCTTCTCTGATTGGATGATGAACCTCAAGCCTTGAACGCCATTGGATCGCCGGACACCGCTGAATACAATATAACCTGCCAACGAGTTTCATTGGAAAAACCACGTCTCAATGATTAGCAGCATCGCATGATGAAAATGACAGGAAAACACTACATATTGTCATTGGACGTCTTGATGCACAGTTCTGATATGTGAGGACCTTAGGTCAGGGTAGCCCCTATAACAAGTTTTACTTTGCGACTGGCCCTACCTAGCTGTTCCTTGGTTCTCAGTGTGTCGAAGCACGGCTCGCTGATGATTTGGCAGAAGAGTTCCAGGAGCATGTTGCTCCTTGTTGACTGCACGTCTGTCTGGTAGTAGACCTCGATGCCGGAGGAGCTGTGAACATCGTTATGGCGGTGGTAGTTGTAGAAACAGCCTGTGAACAAAGGACACGAAACAAAATGAGTGCTGTTTGTGTAAGAAATCAAAACAGGTCCCTTAGTCTTTCACATGCGACCCAACCTAATAAAATGAGTGGGAGGTTTAACAGAACTACTACTGAATTGAAAGCCTTCCAAAGAATCTTTCACAATGCATATCAACGCAAACTCTCTACATTTTGCACTTACACAATATCCATTTGAGGTGATATACCTCAAAGCAATGAACTAAGCTTGCTCTTTTTCGTGCAAACTACAGCAAAGACATAGCTTTACGGCTGGATTTTGTATGCTCTGGTCACGTATCTACTCAGTTCCCAGCCACAATGATAGTGCTCAGCGCAGATTTGATCTTGACATCAACAATTGAAATCAGTAACACTGAAATCAAAGTGTAACTGAATGAAAGAGCACCATCATTTCCCAATCAAAATCCTTGTCAGAATGGTTAAGCAGATCCATGGACAGAATCCATGGGTCATAACGTTGCTTTTTTTTGACGGTTGAGGGGCTACCATGCAGCGAGCAGCATACAGGAGGGAGTTGTACATTTCACTGACTTACCGTCCGGGAGCTGGATCTCTCTGTGTCTTGCCAGCTGACTTGGGAGAAGCGGTTTGCTGTTGCCCTGCTCCTTCAAGATGCTCTCCACCATCTCCAGGGCATTAAGGGCTTGCTGCGTAATCAGGAACGATTGAACAAAAAAAGGACCACTTAGACTGAGAATTATCTTCGGTCGTAAGTAGCTGACAACAAGCTGTTGTAAATTTGCTCAGAAAGACGGCAAGAGGAAAAGTGTCACTATCAAATTTGTGTTGAGGAAGTTTTTAGCACTGTCTGAGATTGGTCCATCATATTAAGGTTGAAGCTCACTAAATTTTCTTTCTAAGAATGATCTGAGGACTCTGCATGATGGGAGCTGCTTTCCTTTTTTTTTACCTGTTTGGTCATGTTGCCATGGATGAGGGCCTCCACATGAAGCCTGGACATAAATTGAGGAATGAACAACTTCAGTCGTTCTACTGTCACCTCTGTTCAAACAAACAAAATGAGGGCTGGATTAGGATATGAGAGAGACTCAACAAAACGTGACCATAAAGTCAACTGTATCAGATTGATAAAGCATCTATCAGTGTTGTAGTCAAGCCTATCATAAAGTTCCTCCAACGAAACCAGTCATAAATAATAGGGTGCACAATGACAAAGGAATGTTTCATATCGCAGTTCATTTGCATAGCCTGTGACTTGGCTTGAGACTGGATGACTTGTGACGGACTTGCAGGGACTTGTGAAGGACTGGACCCAAACGCTACTGTCTGCATACGTGTGTGCTTACCGTCAATGCATTCAAACATTTCGTCTTTTGTCCAGGCTAGCTCTGACATGAGAACCGATGTGTAGTACACGGCGTGCTGGTGGGGCTGCTCTGCCCGGAAATTCTGCAGCATCCTGGAGTACTGGAAACACAAACAAGCGCACAAATCAGCACTGAGTCAATCTCGTAAAAGTGGCTATGCCTCTACATGGGGGACACCTGACTTGTTATGGTTCATGCCACACACTGGGTCGCACTGACAATGAGAAATGCTTGCTCACTGTTTCTTTGATGACCTCAAATCGGTTGACGTCAATCTCAAAGTTAGTCATCTTCTCCAGGATCTTCTTGAGCAGCAACATTTGTTTGTCGTTGTAGCCTCCCAGTTGAATCTGTGGGGCAAGAGAGCAACATATTGATAATATGTCATGCATTCAGCTATGGGTCAGGAAAAGCCATTTTCAAATTGCAGGTGCCTGGTTGAATGGTGTCATGCTTCACTGCTGATCCTAAACCAAAGTAATTTTGAATAAAGAAAAAATACTGTCAAAAGTCAATGGTATGACTCATACTGGTGAGCAAAACTGATCCAGTCTGTGTTACATATGAACAAGGTCCTAGTATAGTCGTAATGATGGAAGAGTCCTGTTTAGAAGCACGGAAAGACTGTAATTAAAAAAAATGAAACAGCTAGGCAAAACTTGGAAAAGTAACTGTAACATGTCTAATTATCTTTCGTATCCCTTCACACCACATTCTAACTTCAGGAAGCAAATGGAAACTTTCAACACTTCCAAAAAATCTTTTAGGTGGGAATGGATTTGGTCCGTACAAAAATGTTGCCAGAATCAGCCAGAACTCCAATCATTCCACACTTACGTTGATTCCGTAGACTGTGCTGTCTATGTTGTAGTTGATGTTCGCCAGCTCGGCGGCGTAGGCGTACTCGTTGAGAGAGTCGCGCAGCAGGACAGCAAAGAGACAGGTCAGGTTGCAGTGCAAGGGGTCCATGTAGGCTAGCGGGCTGTGGAGGAATGACAGCAGTGATATAGTGATGGGGATCACGGCCTTGGGGCCAACTGCACAGAACTGGACACCACGTGGTTAATTCTGCACACAGTGGGTTCGAGATCAGCTTGACCAGATGTGGTGTGTGTGTCCTCAGGCAAGACACTTTGTCACAATTTCAGTCTCCTGACGATGGGCAGGGCATACTTTCCAAGATGTCTCACATTATTTAATAATGTGAGACATCTTGGAAAGTATACTTCTCCCAACCCTGGAGTAAAATGAGTACCAATATTTTTGGGGTCCACCTGTCTCATGGGAAAAGAGGTGAGAAAAGCATGTCTGATTTTCACAAACTTGGTGCCAAAATGACCCAAAATGACATCCATGGAAAAGGCTTGGTATGATTACAAAAATGCAAGGCAACAGAATTAGAGAGAATGAAATTGGTGGGACAGGGGGAGACAGAATCTCTCCCCCAACTCTTTAAAAGAATGAAATTTGGGAGGGGGATGTGAGAGAGGTATGCTTTGTTTAGAGTAATTTATGAACAAAATTTCTAACCTGGCTATCTCCATCATGGTGCAGACTTTGGGAAGAAGGAACGTGTCATCCTGTTTGAACCACAGCAGGGTGAAGGGTGTGTCCTTGATGAGCGTAGGCAGGGCTATCCCCGATGCGCCCCGGGGTGCGTCCGGGCAGTCCTCCTCTCGGGGGTAGATGTCAAAGTTGGTGGCAATGAACTCATTCCTTGAGGGGAGTTTGAACATGTCATGCAGGCCAGCATCCTTCCAGCCCTGCTCGAGCAAGCACAGGAGCGGAGAACAAGCCACAGGACACTTTAAGCGTTACACACCTTGTGTGGACATTCCTTTGTTTCCGAGTATTTGAGAAACCTTGATGAAGCTACTCATTTCTCTTGCACTGTGAGACCTATGTCAAGCTGCATATTTTGTTGATGGTCTCCTTAACTGTTATTTTTCTGTATGCTACAAGTAACCCTCGTCCCAAAATGACTCTAAACCGATTTTTTTTTCAGAGAGGGCAGGTTCATCTTTCGTTTTCAGGTCCGAGGGGGTAATACAATGCCAGTACACAGTTTCATGTCAAATTGGGTGACACAAAAAGAATTTTGGCTGCAGACTGCTCTCTGGTCTCCATAGTGCCTGGGCACTATGGAGACTTGTGCATACCAGGAATTTTCCATATCACAACTTCGTCTCCGTGTTAGGCACTGTCTCTAAAACCAAACCTACTGCAGGCCTATAATGGTGAGCCAATTAAAAATGCTTTCATCCTCGTATCCACTGCCTATAATGGCCTATAATGGTGAGCCAATTAAAAATGCTTTCATCCTCGTATCCACTGCCTATAATGGCCTATAATGGTGAGCCAATTAAAATGCTTTCATCCTCGTATCCACTGCATCTACATGTAGTTTTGGCTCTCTACTGAGTCCCAAACTCCAAACTGGGGGGGGGATGGGAAAAACTGGGCCAAGCTGGTGACGGCGATGCAATCCAAAATTTAGGACCCTCCCACACAAGACCATTACTATATTTAATGCCTTCTTCAACACAAGCAAAGAGCTGTACAGCTCAACAATACGGCATGAGACAGGCTCTGGTGACTGTCAGACGAGGAAGAGGTGTGTCTGCGCTCACCTTAATTGTGTCTTCTGGGATGTGCTCCAGCTTGTACTCTGTGCCGTACCACTTCTCCACCGCGTCTGTCTTGCCTTCAAAGCTCTTGGAGATCACAGCGACCCTGAGCGACAGAGAAGGGGAAGTAATATATTCCAAGTTACAGCCAAACTGTCACTCTTTAGAGACTCAGAGTTTTGGTGTAGCAGCCGTGTGGGAACAATATCCTGTGGAAAAAAAGCACTGGCCTGTATGTAAGATGGCGGCCATGCAAACCCTTCATACACATTTCTCAGTGTGGCCTGTTTATGACTGCCAGTGCCCGACATACACAGCACAATATTTAGAAAACCTCCAACATTTTACAGGCAAGTTTAACCTTTTTTTTTTTTACCTGGTATTTTCCGGGGTTAGGTGGCTCAGCACCATGCCAATCAGGTCCGGTCTGAAGTCTGGCATCATGTAGGGAGCACTCAACACCTCCTCCACTGGGTAGTCTTGCTACAATCAAGATAGGACAAAGATTAGCAGCTGGCTAGGAGAGAGTTCAAGTGGGAAGATGCTGGGACGCTGTTCCGCTACGCAAAAATCCATTACAATTTTACCGCCAACTATAGAGTGCTGAAGTGAATACATCAAGTGCACAATTATGTGTGTAAAAGGCATAACCATCAGAACCAGCATATGAACCATAGAGCACTCCCCATAGAGCCACCAACGAACTAGGGCTGGATAGCTCAGTTCGTGAAACGCCGGTAGAGTATCCCGGAGGTCACAGGTTCAAACCCCACTCCTGTCAATTTCTTTGTTCATCTTTATAAAAAAATAAGCTGACAGATTTGGGAAAACTGTCAAAGGTTTTGACTAGCAACTTGGACTTGAGTCACTCTTTTTGTGACTTCACTTGTAACTACCAGCTGTGACATGAGACCTGACTTGAATTTGCAAAAAAAAAAAGGCTTAGCACTTCACTTGGACAAATTTGGACTAGTTTAAGTAAGAAGCTACTCAGGCAACCCAATAATTTTTTAAATTGGGCCTATCAATTTATATCTTGCTTGCAAACAAAATCAGACTTCGTTCGGCTGGCAGGTTCAACTTCTGATTTCGAGTCTCGTCTACCCCGCTGATGCATGATGGGGATGAAAAATGTTGGCCTTGACTTGTACTTGGACAAAGAGAGTTGTGCTTTGCCTCGTATTTGTATCAACTGCCCTATGACTGGACTTGACCTGTGACCAAATGACTTGTGACTCAACTTGACCCTTGGAGAAGATATGACTTGCTGCCAACTCTGATCACTTTCACTGGGGTATTCTGAGACTCACATGCAGCATGCTGGCCAAACGGGTGACGTAGCCTGCCGGTCTCTCCTTGTCCTTGAACTGGAACTTCATGGCGTCCAGGTCCCGGCACTCCTCATGAACCCACTCCTGGGGTCCTGCCTGGCGTAAGAGATTCAAGTACTGGAACATGTGACCGATGATGTCGTCCACGTGGTCTGAAGTGAAAGACAGGAGACATAAGTCAAAAACCTCCTGGATTTTCACTCATTTAAGCAATTACTGCTTACAAAGAATTCCTATAGTCACCTTCAGTGTGCAGCTATGCCCAGGTTTGACCATCTCACGCAATTACTTGATATATTTGTGCACATTCTGGCAAAAATTAGTTACATAAACTCTGCCATTGCACATTTTAAACTTAAAAACCAGTGTACAGTTACGTTTGTTAAGAGAATCTGGACTGACTCTCTTTGTTGAGGGTCCCCTGGGACATTTTGGACTCCTCAAAGTAACCACTGTATATGTGCGGTCTCA
>NW_019091425.1:1140762-1170996 GCF_001949145.1 Acanthaster planci
TTCCTGACCAGCATTTGTTGCCTGTGTTTGTCCACCACTGCACCCATGGAGTTTGCTAGCCACATTCCTGACCAGCATTCGCTACCCGAGTCTGAAGATTGCTGGTGACTTTCCTCACCAGCCTTGATGTCATCACCCATCTTCTCTTCTCTCCGCCTTTGCGACACCCGACCCATGTCATTCCCAACCATTGTGTCCATGACACGTAGTTGGGATACGCCCAACTTTGTTGACACAGTTTTGGATGCCCAATTTTGGTTGGAAAGAAACACTTGTCTGAGAAATGAGGCCGTAGGCAAGCATTAAGTCTTACACTGTGAAATTGTGCAGAGATTAAAATACAAAAAAAACGGATCACAGTCGGTGAAATAAACGACTGAATCCAAGTAGAAATGAGGAGAGATGGAAGGGAGATCAAAATCAGTGAAATATCAGTTCAACATGAAACAACAATGGAATCACCCCATCCATGACACAAAAACATGTAAAAACACTTTAAAAATGGATAACAGCCCAGTTCTCGCAATCTTTTTTTGTTTGTGGTTATTATCATTCAATTTTGTTGAATGACCAAAATTGGGCGTGCCAAGCTTTGTTCACAAAGTTGGGCCTGCCGGAACCGTGCTGTGAACATTTAGTACACACTTGGGGTAGTCGACACATTTGGAGCATAGCAATGCCACCCATTCTCACCTATTTTCAAAAGCTTGGGGGGAACTGATCTCTGACTTTTTTTCAGAACTTACCAATGTTGACGTCCATCGCTGCCGCCGCCTTCTCTGTAGTTGGATCACTGATGAGCAGCACCGTCATGCCGTTGGTCAACTCCAGGCCCCGGTAGGTGCGCTTGTCCTCAGCTGACTTGATGAGGGGGTCAAAGTGCTTGGCAATGTGCGACGTCACTGTCATTTTTGGGGTGGAGGACGATGCAGATGATGAAATTTGCTGTCTGGCACTGAAGAGAGAAGGAAACAACCCTTGAAGTTTCATCAACATATGTAATGCAACTCATTATATGCGCACAAAATCCTTACTCCACCCTTCTGTGTATTTTTTCTTACCCCTAGGGTAAGTTGATGACCGTCCTGACACTAAGTGACAGGTACACACCATTAATGGAATTGAGACACAAAGCATGAAAAGGCAAAACCATAAATTTTATTCGTTATCTGTCAAAATTCTTCACAATTTCCACAAAGCGAGACAAAATCCCCCTGGGTACTTCACCTGTTTGATACATGTATCTCAGTTCAGTTTTCAAAGATGACTATTGTTCAACATTTTGCATCTGTGAGTGAGGCCAACTTCTGGCGACAATAGGCCTTGATGATTTTGATTTCTAACATATGTCCATTTCTAAAATGTTCACCTTTCAGAAGTCTGACTTGGAAGGGGATGTGTCTTTTTTGGTCACCTTTTAGTACAGTTTCAATGGAGTTCGAGGCAGTAGGCCTTCTGGTTCTAGGCCCTAACTTTCACCCTTTTTAACATTTAAACATGGTCGGGCGATAATATCCACCATCACCAAACCGTAAGGCGAAAATCCAAATGTGGACATGGTCGAGCGATATAGTATCTACTATCACCCCACCATGTCCAAATGTTAAAAAAGGCAAAAGTCCAAATGTGGACATGGTCGGGTGATAGTATCTACTATCACCCAACCATGTCCAAATATTAAAAAAGGTGATTTGTAGAGTCCAAATTACATGTACATGTAGGCCTACTCGGGCTAGGCTAACTCTAACATGTCTAGATAATGTAAGGGGAAAGATTGTCTTGTGGCAAACACAATGTTGAGACTCATTCATAAGCCTAACTTTCATTCATTCATTCATTTATTATTTCTCAGGGTACAAAAACCAACACAAAATACAAAAACCGATACATATCAATATATAAGAACAATATTTGCTGACGGATAGCCTAAAAGCAAACTCAATCACAGTCGAGAGGGTCTCCATAAAAATGTCAACAAATGCAAAAAAACATCAGACTAAAAATGACTAAAAATACAAAAATGCACAAAAGTAAAACTAGATAAATGAACAATGGAATGTACATTTCTGAATGAAGCCACCCCCCTATAGGCCCGCAATTTGGGACTTCCGGTGAAAGAAATACCCCGAACTGGAAACTATCAGTCCCAAATTCGGGATTTATAGAATATTTCTATGATGCCTCCTGATTATGGCATGTCATACAAGAAAAACGCCAGATAAAAAATGACTTAAAATATAAAAATGCACAAAAATAAAACTCGATAAATAAACAATGGAATGTACAGTAAAAATACTGGATCAATATTATGGCATCAAACAATGTTAGCCTCAGGAGACAACCAATGGTCTCTCAACTTTGAAATGAAAGAATTAAGACTGAAAACAATTTCTGTTGTGACATCTATGAGTAAAGTGTCCCACAATCTTGGGAATCTAACAAATAGTGAGTCATAAAAAGCTTGTGTACGTGAGGAAAAGTGAAGAAACTTGACCCTGTCAAGATGCCTAGTATTGACTACGGAAAGACTTTCAATATTAACATTAACATGAAACCTATTGTACAGACATTTAGCAATGAAAGCCACTGACAAAAAATTCAGCCTATTGAGTAAGGGAGGTAAACCCAGTTGGATGGGACGAGCAGTATAATCTAAGTTGTTAATGTGAAATCCAGGTATGTGCCTACGGGGTAAACCTAAACAAGAAACGACGTTGAACACTTTCTATGGAATGCTGCAAAGAAACCAGACCGGGGAACCAAACCGGACAAGCATATTCGATAATAGGTCTAATAAGAGCACAAAACAGTTTCATTTGGATTTGTGGATCTCTAGAAATAACCAACCTATTGACAAAGCCTGACATTTTAGTTGCTTTAGACACAGTTGAGTCAACATTACAGCAGTCAACGTTACAGCAGTCCCAAATAATTTTCAGACATCAAGCACTTTTCAGCCTAATCCCCCTGGCACCTTAACTTTGGAAACTGTGATGAGAAAACAAGTCTCTGACATAATTGACACAATCGGCGAATGTAGGTGTGCAAGGTGGGTCGCGGTCGATCGTAACTGCGCCAGGAATGGGTAGCCTAGTATGGGTAGGGAACTGATGACTAAACTCAGTCTAAAATTGTTTCGCATAAACTTCTACCTCAGTTCAACTGCTGGACTCTTGCCACAAAGATTCAAAACACGATATAAAACTTGTAGACAAAGCATTGGTTGTGGTGAAATTTGGCACTAGAGTAATCACGGGTTCAGCTTTACGGTTCCGTTGGCGTTACAGACGTAGACGTAGGCCTACGTACTTACGTACATGTACATGTACGTACCCAGAAACTTGTTAATCGACCCATGGTTAAACTTGCACAGCGCCCTCTGTTGAAAATGCCGCCGGCAGGGGTGTGTGTGCGCATGCTGGCTGGGGCAACGGGGGGGGGGCACTGGAGGTGAGGAGTGTTTTCAAAAACAGATTTAAACAAGAACAGTTTAACCTGTAATTGCATCATCCAACCACACACTAAGTATACATGTCGTAATATAACTTGGACTGATAATCGAAAATAAGTGAGTACAATGGTTTTTTTTAGAGAACATGTCCATGCCGGTTGTGCGACGTTCATGCTGCACCCCTTTAAATTGGCACTAACTTCAGTGGGCACGTAGTTACCCAAGGGCTTTGCTAGATCATAAGGAGCAATCGCGCTAAATTGCTGGGGTAATCAGTGGCTGCGGGCCAGTTTAGACAAACAAAAGCCTCAAATGGGGCACAGAAAAATAATCTGTCCCAAGCCTAATCCAATAATCCATTTACAGTCTTGCAAATCTCCAAACACTACCAACCCGTGGTGTAGTCGTGCGTACTGCTTCGATTAGCACGTGCATGCTGACTTTCATGCACATTGTACTAAAACTTTGAGCTTTCAATGGACTGACTTCATTCCACATGTAAGTCATTTGCTTACGTATTATGCGTGCACTAGGCCAATTAGCTACCTGCCAAGAGCAAACATTACTGGGCCACTTTTTTAAAACTGACTTTCATCGTGGGGTCCAGAATGCTTCAGATTTTGGGCTTTTAAGTAAAGATGCTACACCAATCACCTTGACATTATTAGCACTCTGCTGTATCACAGTGGCGTATCCACGCTCTTTCTTCTCAGAGGGGAGGGGGTGGGGAGAATTCCCTCAGGGGGAGCACAGTCGCCTGTGGCTCCCCAGCCAGGCTCCTCTCAGAGGGAGCAGAGGGAGGAAATATTTCTCAAGGGGGTGAGCTACCCCCTTGTCCCCCCAAGCTAGGCTGCTGAAGTGAAACTGAAGCCTTGGGGAGGTTGTGGACAGAGCCACCGTTTGGAAATCTACATGTACAAGCCGGATGCCGATTGAACCATAATTTGGAAAATTATCTAGTAAGCACCGCCAATAGGGGGCGCTATTGCCAGCTTCTAATGTTAGAATTGGAGAATATGGCAGCTGTCGGTAAGTGCAAAGATCCCTATTCTGGAGATGCTGAGATGGAATGCCCCTCTGAAAGCTCAGATATTACCAAAGAGGCTGAGGCAGAACATGGAAAGTCCCCAGAGACGGTTGGACAGTTTTCTGATTCGGGGGATGCCCCTGTTATTGAAGAAAAAGGTAAGCCCAGACATACTCTCAGTCATGTACATGCAAGTACGTCCCAGAATGGTCATTGTGCCTCAGACTTCACTTCAAAATTTTCATTGCTTTGCAACGCTATGGAATATGGGTTTCTGAATGTGCCCATTTATTCTGTCTAAAACTGCATTTTCTCAATCAGAATTCCCCCCAACCTGCCCACACTAAATAATTTCTCATTAACATGTAGTCACGATGGGTTTTCAGGGTTTTGGACCGTCTAGTCTGCGAGTGTGAGCTATTTTTGGCAAAATTGAGACCTTAGGTCTACTTACAATCTTGCCTCTCTTCAACAAACAATCTGCACATTGGAGCTGCCTACTGCAGTACCTGTCCGTTGAACAGAAGACTGGTTCTCATCCCGTCCTGTCCTCTGAACATATTAATAGTGATGGTGGCCATTCCAATATTAACCTCATTTCTACGGGTATGATCTTGCTGTGCAATGTTGGTTCCCTGTGAAGGAATGCACACACAGCCCACGGAGTTGAGATTGCCAATGAGATGATGCATGTGCCATACGTCATATTTCAATGAACACCCTCAAAGTGTGCAAACATATTGATTAAAATCTACAGGAAACTTCTGTAATTTTGTGGTCAGATCAAAATGGTGAAGGTCCCCTACAGTTGTTGACTCTATGGAAAACAGCAGTTAGAATGTACATGTATATGTTCAGTGCCCCATCCTTGAACATTGATTTGTGGTATGACTTCACTTTAATTCTTTCAACACGCTGAAAGGTATCTTACCGGGAGCTCGTAGTAATGTAGTATTTTAAAAGACTGTGCCCTGTTTTTGGGTTGGATTTCACTCTCATAAATAGATCTGTCTTTGTGGAGGTACTTCAGTGCCGAGGTGACAAGAGGCTACCTTCTGGAACATGATGAAGCGAGATACGCACTAAAGAGACAGCGTGTCTACACATTCATACGCATTCCGAAGGAGCTAGAAAAGGTACAGGCTTATTAACAAAAGCATAGTGCACTCTACTTTACAGGAACATAGTGCAGCAACAGCGACCCTGCTAGCACTTGACAGAGACGTTAAATGCACGAAGAGTGTCAATTCATGATCAAGCTAAGTAACTTTGATCACCTTTCAGCTGACAAACTCCATCAAAATTTCCAAAGTGCTGAATATTTCGCCCGTGAGTTTGAGGTCTGAAGTTAGTCATCTTTGTTTCTTTGCTTTGCCCTGATGGTTGAAGTATTAACCCCAAAACACCTAAGGCATTCTTGCCAAAGCCTGCTTGAATTCTTTCTAATCCTCCACTGTGCAAGAAACCAGTGGCACATAGATATTAGTTATGAGCGATTTTGTGATGGTGAAATAATGCACCATCGGTGTCTGTGCCTTTGATTTCAGGAATCATCTGAACAGAACTTTGGAGAGAGTTTGAGGTTTGAGTTTCACAGTTTATTTTGGTGCTGTATGTATGATGTCACATACTCTGACGTGATGAAATTAATTTTCTTGTTGCTCGTTTGTCTGTTTCAGATGATGATGTACGGCTTCTTTCTGTGCATGGATGCCTTCCTCTTTATCTTCACCTTCCTGCCGCTGCGTGTCATCATGGCCCTTTTTCGTCTGGTCTCACACCCCTGCGTCATTCACAGGTGAGGGTGTTAACCCTGTAGGCCAGAAAGATCTGTGCCTGAAGTTATATTGGTGTGGTAGGCGGGATGTGGTTCAGTTCAGTACAGCTTGGTTGGGTTGGGTTGGCCTAAGCTTTGGCTTGCTATTTAGCTCTTAGGATGACGTCAAATTTGCTGGTAAACAAGGGATTTTGGTTAAGAGTTATTGTGTCAAAAGTCATGGAGCATTACAGGATAGTCTCTGCTCCTTCACTGAAAAAGGCGGTTTTACTCTTCCAATAACAAAATATTCTAAATATCGTGAATCTTAACCCCTTCATGCCGGGACGCGTAAAGACACGCCATAAAAATTGAGATCCTCAGCCCGCTTTTCAGCTATTATTCTCGGCCCATGCTTGAGTGAACACGGTGAAAGAAGGCAGACCCTGGCTCTTGTATATATGGTAATTGGTCTTTGTGTGTAGCCCAAAAATGAAAAGACCGAATTTGCATCATAATCACCAGCTTCACAATAGTCCCCACTTTGAAAAGAGGCAACGGAAATGTGGAAGCTTGAGTAGAGCCGCATGCCACAGAATAATCAGCCTTTTCACCATGTTATTCAAAGTGTGCAGAGCACGCTAAGCCACAAACCGAGAATTTGCGATTTGGCAGGTGGCCTTCGTGGCCAAGTGAGGCTGGAATTCTTGGAGTCGGCTTTCGGAAAGAAATTCCCGCCGAGAAGGGGTTAATACTCTCTAGTTGGACTCATATTTGCAGTAATGTTTGTGATCAAGTCGGATTTACTGAGAAATCAAGTAAAAAGACAGAATTTGTGCATTAATTACTGATACAAGTACTCTGTTTTATTGATAGAATGAAAGATAGATGCTCTGGAAGGGTTCACTCTTGATCATGGTTGTTGCATTATGAATCATACTGTAAAAATAAATTGAAATGCTAGGGACAGATTGAGATGTGGATAGAGTTAATGTAAGAAGATACTTATGAAAGGCAATATTGCCCTTCTTTTTCCAGGGGGCAGAGGCTGGAGCCTGCCCAGATCTGTGACATCTTGAAGGCCGTCATCCTGATAGCCTGTATCTGGCTGCTGCAGTTTGTGGATGTATCCATGTTGTATCACCTTGTCAGAGGCCAGGCTGTCATCAAGCTCTACATCATTTATAACATGCTGGAGGTAAGGGTCGGGCACCTTCATGAAACCCCCCAAAAACGGGCTTCCACAGCTACGGCTAGGTCTATTGTCCACGGGTCTTCATGCATTTCCTATAGAATGAATACCAAGACCTAGCTCTGAACAAGAGATTCGGATGCAACTTAAATGAGGCATGAATGATACGCCCTCAAGCGCTTGGTACACGTATCACGTGACCCAGCACGGAAACCGACTGGCCCGCGCGCTGCGTTATGCGGTAACAGCCCGATCAAGCAAAGCAAATGAATGAATTCTCAAGACGTAGACACAGGCACTGGTACATACCTTCATTGGTTTATTGTTTATTGATGTACCACATGAAAACATGCTTAATGGTGAGGTTTGAGGAAAACTTGCACAGTAGGGATAGCCTAAAATCCACTTCATGTTCAACTGAGCTTGCAGGCCAACTGCCGTAAGCCAGTAAGGTTGCATATGCACTGAAGCATGAAACTCTCGATAACTCGAACGTTGGATAACTCGAACTTTTCGTCCATTCCCCTGAGCTTTGACTTATTGAGATTTTGCTGTATGTTGATTTTAATTTTTACATGTTAACACAAGTGGCCTACTTGCATAGCTGAGAACAGTGCCGAATAATTAATTCTTAATAATTCCAGGTATGTGCATGGCAGTAATTGTAGATGAATAGGTTTGGCATAGATATTGTTTCGTTTAACCCTGTCCATGTGTTATTAATGCCAACGGCTAGTATCCATTCAAAGTTACCCTTGGTGCTCACCATAAATCTTAACATTATGCATCTTGATGGAGTCAAAAGGCAATTGTGGTAAGTGTCTTGCTTAGTGACACAAGTATAATATGGCATAACTGTGGCTGGATTCTAGACTACTTGTTTAATTGCACATCACCTGGACGAGGCCTTCAAACTAGAGAGTTTGCTGGATTTAGTGCCAGTCATTTCTGGTTTAACTTGTACATACAATTGTAGGTTGCCGATCGTCTCTTTTCGTCATTTGGCCAAGACATCCTTGACACGCTTTTCTGGACTGCCACAGAGCCTCGAGACAAGAAACGAGAGCATCTGGGTATCCTGCCCCATCTACTTATGGCCATCATCTATGTCTGTATCCTTTCTGAGATATTGCAGTCTCAACCATTAACCTATCTAGCCAACTGAATATTCCAACTGCATGTCAGGGGTTATTTGGGATAATTCTATACGTGTTAGTCTGGTCTTGTCAGCACATCTGTACACCATCTCACTATGTGCTGAACTTGTGTGAGTCAGATGTTTTTATCCCAAATGACCTTACCTGATTTGAAATGTGCATGATCAAACTATCCTTTTGTCCTTCCTTAACTGTGCCAGTCTTACATGCTGTACTGGTCTTGCTTCAAGCCACTACCCTCAACGTGGCATTCAACTCCCATAGCAAGGCACTGCTCACCATCATGATGTCCAACAACGTGAGTGTAAAAAACATTATTACCGGCTTTTTTCAGGTCCGTTCATACAAATTTAAATTTGTGACATTGGTATTGCTAGTAGTTTGCATAGCAGATTGCTGAAAATAGAACAAAATTTATCAGCATCATGTTCTTTGCAAGTATTGAAAGAGCCTTGGCTATAATTGTTGATATTTCTGCTTCATTAAACACACCTTTGGAATAGAGCAATATGCAGAGTATGGTATGCACCATGATGGATTAGTTTGCGTGTAGCATGGTATGTTGCCAGGGATGGATCAGTCAGGATCAAGGACTCAAGTTTCTTGAGGCAGAAAGAGTTTTTGGTCATTGAGCTCAGTTGTCAGTTTGGTTTCTCTCTCGTCTGTGTTGACAGTTTGTGGAGCTGAAGGGGAGTGTCTTCAAGAAATTTGAAAAGTACAATCTCTACCAGATGTCCTGCAGTGGTAGGTGGCTGTCCTAGGGGGTTTCGGTCACTTTCATTTTTTTTAAATGAAAACCATTTTAGGCAGTGGAATATTAAAGAAAGAATGCATGACTGGGAAAACAAGACACTGCGTCATCCAGCAAAATGAGGTTTATGGATCCATACCTTGTAAGCTTTTAGAAATCAGGAAGAACAAACTCATGGCCTCATTTTGATGTGCCACCCCCATCATTCTGATGAAACAAAGGAAAAAATTGGTACTCTGTAATGATTTTTGTTAACACCTTTTAATAGTCATGGGCAAAGGGGACAATGATATAATTTACCAATGCCCTTATTCTGTTCACAGATATCAGGGAGCGATACCACTACATGATTCTGCTCTTCTATGTCGTGCTTCGCAACATGACCGAGTTTAACTGGAACATTGGTGAGTTTGTCCTCTGATTGAGTCCATTTTCCGACAGGACTGAGTCAGACCCAGAAGGTGAGCCTCTGGACAGATACTACTGCCAAGCAGAGACAAAATTTTGTAGAGTAACGTCCAGTTTGTCACTGCAGCGCTTGTCTCATAGCAATTTCACCTGCCAACAGTTTAATTAACATTGTGATTTGCAGGACCTCAACTGGATATGTTTATTAATGCTTGTGATCATGTGGACCACACTTTTTTGTATTCACACACTCAAAAGTCCCAGTGCATTTCAACCAGGAATCTTTCTGTCTTCTCCAAAAGGCTCCACCCTGCAGGAAGGCAATGGTACATTCCATGTGCATGAACATTCAAGGTCATATTGCCCCCCCTCGTTAAAGCAAGTAGTGTCTGTGCCATACCCTCCACAATCCTGCAGAATCCTCAAAGCATCTCCCGGTGGAATTGAAGGATCTTTGAGAGCCAGTATGAAAAGTTAATGCGTACCTCCTCGAATATTTTGTTCACAGATCATTTCTGGGATTTAATACCGGACCTAATATCTGTGCTGATTGCTGAGATTCTGGTGGACTGGGTCAAGCATGCCTTCATCACGAAATTCAATTCAATTTCAGCCGAGGTAAGATCCTTGCCAGTTTTATGCAATGTGCTTGAATACAGGCACGTGATCAATTAAAGTTGAGATGAAAATTATTGCCTGGCTTCAATTTTGTCTGAAATTTAATCCAATGAAACCTATTGTGCTTTGAGTGGCTAGCAGTGTCCATTTAAACATTAGTTTTGAATTTTTGTTCATACTTTTACAGGTGTACACAGAATACAGGGCCAACCTGGCTTTTGACATGGTGACAAGCAGAAAGAAAAATGTAAGCTCTCCAAAGCCTGCATCCCCGTGTTCTCATGACGTACAGAAATTACTTTATGTGAAGTATGACTTGTAATCTTGAATTTGTAGTGTACTAAATGTTTATCCACAGGAAAATATGAAAACTAAAACAATGCTAACAGGTGTTTAATTTGAATTGATTCTTTAGACACTTAATAGGTGGAAAGGCTTGCGGTAGCACCATGCGAAGGAATATATCGCTTATGAGTATGTGTGGTTCTGAAAAGAACTGGGCATATACTCAACATTTCAGACTGCATACTAAGTCCGTCGTCAGAAGACTGGAGAGATGCTGAAGATGGAGCTGTTTATATAAGGTGACTGGATGCAGTGGGGTGTGACAAGGATGCTAGTGGTGGATTCAGCTGGGCGCTCATGCGGGACGTGGCCCAGCAAGTATATTCCTTCACATGGTGCTACCGCAAGCCTTTCCACCTGTTGCCATCTTTCGCCACGAATAGCCTGAAATTCCATCTTTAGACACTTGTTTGGCTGTGTCATTAAATCTGTCAGTATTAGTCTTAGATGTGTCTGTGTAATCTGTCAGCTGGGCCCTACCTTCCTTATTGATCCTGTAAAAATTCTCTCCAAGGGAATGGATTTTTAAACTTTTTATGTACCTGAGATTGTTACTTTTAATTGTGCAGAACTTTGCAATTGTGTGCATAGGGCACACAATTGAAACACTAAAAGAAACAAGCAAGATCTTCTGGAAGTGGGATGAAGCCATGTTGTGCCCTTTGTTTCAGGCCTTTTCAGACCATTCTGATGTTGTTGCCAGGAGAATGGGATTCATTCCGCTACCCCTAGCGTGCCTTGTCTATCGCATTGTCGTCCAGTCGTTCAAGATACATGGCACTGCAGGAATAGTTCTCATCTTTCTTTTTTACTTATGGTGAGCTCATCAAAGAAGATTGAAGCTATCATAGTTGTTTATGGTATCAATATTTTTGCATGCCTTCAGAAACTCATTTTCAACTTGAAGGTAGATAACTTTTTCTCATGATCTTTTTCAAGTTACTGACATTTTGATGAAGTATTTTGTTTTGGGGTTCTTCTTTTTCATCTCATGGCAGTCTGACAGCCTTCAAAGTCTTGAACAGCATCCTCCTGCTGGGAAAAGCCTGCAAGTACGTTAAGGAGGCCAATCTGGATGTCACTGTCCTGCCACCAAAGAAGCCCAGCCCATCACCATCCCCTCCGCCGCCGTCGTCAGCGACCGCACCAACGGCGCCCTCAGGAGACGCCGCAGGGGAGACCAGAAGGGTGCCGCCAGCCATTAGCTCGCAGACGCTGCTGTCGGCAGACAGCAGCGTGAACCTGCTTGCAAGTGGACCGGACGTGGGTCCCCTCTCACCAATGGAGGCCGGCAAGTCGCTGACTAAGGAGGACATTTTGAAGAGCAAGTCGGACAGGAAGCGAACGCTGTCTGAGATTGATCGCTACACCCTGTGCAGCAATCGGATTGTATAGCACATCGCCAGGCCCCACTCCAATTGTTTTTTTTCCTTCAAAATATATAAAATTATTTTAACTGTAAAGGTGTATAATTTTTCTCAGAGTCTGCAAGATGTCTGTTGCTTGGTAACGAAGATGTTTGAATCGGAAGTGAAAATATGAAACAAGTGGTGCAACCAGTTTAGACCTGTTTCAATGATTGTTGTGCTTGAAGAAGCAATTAAACTTTGAGTTTGTAAGTTTGAATTGTGTAAATGTGAGCCCGCCAAGGTTTTGCAGAAATGGATAGTGTTCAATACCGACACATGTAAACTTTCCTTATGAGTTTAAGTGACATTTTCTGTCCTGCTTTAAAATGATGGACCCACCTGAAACAAATGGAGAACCCCTGCCACTGATGTACTGAGATCATGCTGATAGGGAACAGTTAACCAAAGAAACAAAAAAGAGGGTGCTTGTTATTGCTGAACTGTTCTTGTACTAATGCCACCCTTCGAATGTTTAGCATACAGTGTTGGGAGCTTTGTGGGTGCAAGGTTTTCGACAAGTGTACCTGCTCTTGTAGCCTTCCATACTTCAAATGGCCTTTTCCCATTTTAGTGATGTATGGTATAAGCTGGTTTCTATCCTTAATTTGTTAATTGTTAATAATATATTCTTGCCTGAAATGTGGACTGACTTGTTTGTAAATTTCTGTTGTAATTTATTGGACTTTTATGATAATTTGTACAAAGACGAAAGACTGAATGACAAAGTTGTGTCAGTTGTGGATCGTACCTGTCAATTAGTTTCTGTTTAACATTGAAAAGAAATCTTGTGGAAAAAAATTGGGTTAAAGGTTAGCGGGAAGCATTGTTGGTTGATCAGTTCCACATGCGGATTGCTCTTTAGAAATATTCCCTAATTCCTTTATTTGCAGTTTTTTTCTCTTCTCTGAAAATCATATTTTTTCCTTTTCTCTAATTCCACATACATGTGCAAATTCTAATCATTAATCAAATGTTTCTTTGACATTTACATGCCACTTGTCTGTAATGTTTTACTTTTCTACATTTCTGTTCTTGGATTAGATCCATTTTTAGGTGCCTTGCTGTCAGTTGTTTTGGCTTTATAATTCTAGAGTCCCTTTTTCAACTGTTTTTTCCTGATTTTTTCTTACTGTGCACGTGTTAGTTTAAGGTTTGGAACTCTACATGTACTTCTGCCAACAAATGGCAAGAGAGTCAACAATTTTTTTTCAGTTTGTGTTAAAATTTCACATTTCAAAGCTTAGCTAAGAATTTGGGCTTATGTGCACATCCTTATGGATCCTGTCCTGAAGGGGCTAGTGCAAAATTTCTTTATTCATGCTGAAAGCACAGAATGTTGATCATGAGTGCAGAATTAAATGGTTAAAAGAGCCAAGATGTGGGCCCGTATTCCAAGTGCTGTTGTTAAAAAGTTGAAATGGAACCACAGCAAATAAAATACAAATTTTACTGCATGTATTCTAGTATGTGCTAGGAGAGATATGGCATGTTGTGTCTCTGCAAAGTCAAGGCAGATCAGTCTGCTTCATGGACAAGTTTAACTGCCCATACACTTTTGTGGTTAATTTCAATTTCTTATTTGAATGCTAGATACCAGCATGACATGTTTGACGTAGATTTGAAAGTACTAAGCCCAACCAAAGAACTGAATTCATTCATCAGAGTGGAGTTCTTAATTTAATGATTTGCACTATATATTTTTTCCGGATACACCCAAACATTACAGCCTACATGTACATCTTCCATAATTGTAAGCAATACATCCTTTTGATGTATTTGTCATGAACAAAATGAATAAAAATGTGTTGGGAAATGAGGATTCACAGTGCAACTTGTTTCTTCGACTGTTGACTTTGTACAAACCAATTAGACAAAGACTTTCCAACATTCCACATATCATTTAATAGACACTTCTTTCTAGTTCTGATATAAAGTTACTCCTTTTCCAGTTGCAATTTTTATTAGGTCAATAAAGACACTGTTTGTATCTGGCAAACAATTCCTAAAACTTAATGATAAATTAACCCAACAATACTTGGTAAATATGCTACCTTATCGTACAACATAGGAGTCTCAAACAACAGACAGCCAATATGGACATCAGTGTCAACTGTACTGGTTTGATCAATCAGAACTTACTACATTTGACAAATTTCCCTTTTTTCAGGAACACACACATCTGCAGATGAAACCACTCACTTGATGGAGAATGCAGACGCTTTGCTTGCGTGATTCAGCCTATTATCCTGATAATCTCAAAATACATCAAGTGCCCAAAACCATTGGCCAGTGTGGTAAAGTGCACAAACAAGAGGACCAATTAGAGCAGGTGTACCACGGGTTAGTATCACCCACTTTCAAACCACTGTGCACAGCTTGACTTTATCATGTACTATGAAGCATGTCTTGTAATATGATCACTTAGTTGGCAGGAGGATGTTTGCTTCTAATTAGGGTGGACTTATCTTCAACCCTGCACACAGCATTGAAGTAAGGCTTTTATCAAGAGGGTTCAGGCAATACAGTAAGTATTGCAACGTGTGTTAAGTCTGCGGTCTATAGTTGCTTGTGACGGTGAAGAAAAAATTTTCACGGCCAGTCAAATCTGAGTTTACACTAAACTTCACTTGTGGTAAGTATAACTATTTCAGTGAATCACAGATAAAGGTGCATAAAATTAGCTTCACTTCTCTCAAAGAAAATAATTACAATCTTAAACTGTATTCCCAGGAAAGCACACTTTTACACACTGAAAGATTAATTCATTTTTCTCCATTTATAAGGACAGTGTTTCTCACTCAAGCCATTATAAATTAGCGGCAATGCATTCTTGAAGTAGGATCTTTGAAACAACCTGTCAAATGCAAGCTCATGCAGGTGGAAGAGGATTCTTTTCTAAGCGGAGAAAACGTTTTAGCAAGCACATTGGTGATTAACCAAACATTGCACAATCAGTTTTGAGAGTATCCCTTGATGTTTTGCCACGATCCTGATTAAATTTAAGCACAGAATTTGCTGCAACAGAAAGGCCATTTTGACACTATCACACCAATCATCGCACATGTTCAACACTCCATAACACTTGTTACCAACCTTGCAGATTGAAACTTCCAAATACGATTCAACAAATACAAGTTTGTAAGTCAGCCAACCTGTCAGAGTAGGACTATTGGAGCAAAACCAATATTTTCAATATGGGGTGATCACAGGTTGCCTAATGCAAGCTAACGCCAGAAGCTTGGTGGTAAGAAAGAGTTGAAGGGTCACATGAGTAAATTCAAAAGCTCTTGAAAAGCACCGAGCCTTTATCCGCTCCGAGCCGAACAAAAGAGGGCATTTTTTTTGGTACCCATGGCATAGGCGCGTTATGAGGCGAGCAAGTATATGCGCGTTTGACGCGGAGCATGCCAAGTATGCGTAACTATTTTATTTTGGCTTGTATGGTCTTTGTGCACATGCAGAACGCGTGCAAGAACTGCTTGTAACCACCTGTTTTTCTTTTGCCAATTTGGGGTACACTTCAGCTTGAAGCGGATTACAACATTACCTCAGGGAGTGACAAACCCAAAATTGAAATTAAGAGCATCATCTCTGAATTGTGGACTGGCTCTAAAAACTGGCGTTAAACAGGGTTGTAGCATGTAATTTTTTAGTGCTGGCTGTTTTTGACATTTAAAAAAAAAACAGCCCATTTTTCTCTCTCAACACAAAGAAATTGCAACAATGCAGTATACATTGAAATTTGTGCTGGCCAGCAAGCTTCATTTTCATCTCCAGTGCTGGCCCGTAATGTTGAGTGGTGCCTAGCACAGGCCGGAGCCGGCCAGCATAGCTACAACCCTGGCTTTAAAAGACATTTCTCTTTAAACATTGACCCAATGCCTCATCGTAGTTAACAATGTATTGGCCCGAGAGCCAACATTTATTTATTCATTTATAAGTTATGACTTGCAGCTAGCATCTCAAGTGTGATAATGTTATGTACATCAGTACTTTGGAAGTTAAGTTATAATTGGTTGTAGTGTTTAGTATAGAAATTGACTCATCAAACACTGCAGAGCACATGCAGGGAAACCAACCCCAAACAGGTTAAACCTCTCATTAGTCTTGGCAGTCAGTCGCTCCTAGTCTCTCTCAAACGACACCACTTCCTACAGATTACCATATGCACTGGTATTTTGGATATGAAATTTCTGTGATGCGAATTAGCTGCTCCGTATTTCGAGGCTATTCGGATCAACACATGCGCGCACACTGTGCAGACATGCGCATGATGGCGTTGAATATGCACTTGTAATTTTCCTGTGAAGATGGTGTCCTATGAGGGAGATTTAAATATGCACCACTATTTCATTGGATATCAAGGATTTTGCTAAAATAGAATTAGCTACCACATTTTGGTGATCATTCCAGGAGCGACTTTCCTGTCATCTCGGGTGGGATGGGTTGGCCCATCAGCTCCAGCACGGTTGGTGCCACGTCGGGCAGAGCAGCATTGTGGGTGATGTTCTGCTTGAACTTGCAGGTGCCGCCGTGCATGCAGAAAGGAACTGGATGGCAGGAATGGAAGGAAAAGACAGTGATATGGCAATCTCTTTAACCGTTGCCACTTTCAGCACGTTGAGAGCAAACGGCAACTTCTATACATGGTAGATGATATAGTGCGAATTTTGGTGGTGCAGGGAAACTTGAGAGAACTCCTTAGCACAGAAAATGTGTGCTAATAGCAAAAAAGCATGTTACCAGCTACAAAATCACAAGCAATGCATACGGCCGGGGATTCGTTCACTGCTTGTTTTTGTCTTAGCACATAATTAGCTCCAAATGTTGACCACCTACCTCTCTTGGTGGTGTGTTTGGTCACCGGATTGCCCTGGCCGTCGATCATGACCTCTGCATTTCCGTGGTCGGCAGTGATCAGTAAGACATAGTCGTTTTCCTCGCAGGCTTTCTTCATGTCCCCAATAGCTTTGTCTGATCACGGAGGAGAGACAAAAATTAAAAGCCACAACTGTCTCAGAATCCTTCGCTGTAGCTGGCTTGGCTTTGGCTTAAAACTAACACTTGATCCTGTGGAAGCCGTTGGAGAGTGGCTTGGGTCAATTTTCGTAGTCACATGTATTGTTTCTAGATGCAGCCAAATAATTGGAACATGGCTTAAATGGCCTATTGTTTGTGTTGTAGCAACAGCCATAGCCAGTTGATTCTGACACAGACTTTGCTCTTTCAATTTACATGGCTTTGGTTCAGATTAAAACTTTCAGAGAGGACTGGGCTTATTGAATCTATGCATAACTAATGAGGGTGCTATTCAGCCAAAGAGGGAAGGTATGGCTCCTGCATCCAAAACTTGTGGCAGCTGCTTAAAATAACAGGTTAGTCTATGGTAACCAGTTGCTGTTTCTGGCTGCAGCCAGGTCAGTTAGACTAAGTCTAAGTGACAGTACTCATATTTCACTGGTACACACTGTATTATCATTTTCACTGTGAAGGTATCAGAGGTTTGTACACATTCAGCTGAAAAGTGATCGAAATGTTTGCCGCATTCATACTACCATCTACTATGCTCTCTGTTCTTGCACAGAGTGCATAATGAGCCATGAGCCCACCTGTGGCTGTGCACGCTTTGACAGCAGCCTCGTAGACGCCAGTGTGTCCTACCATGTCAGGTGGCGCAAAGTTGCACATCAGGAATGGATATTTCTTAGACTTGATTGTCTCCACCATCTGAACAAGAAAACCATAGGAAATCTTCCACATGTGCAATGATATCCAACAAAGAAGTACAGACTTGATGCTCATGTTGCATATATGTGAACGAATTCAATTGTTCCACACTTTTTAGTCCCTACTAAAAAACTAAATTATACTTCTGTTAAACTGCAGCAACACCTCGGCTCCAGAGTGGCCTTATGCATGTATATGAGGACCTAAGCAACGTCCTCAAAGCTTCTGAAAGCTACATCTTGGTTTTAAACAACGGGATGCTTAAATCTTCCTTGTCGCCTGATTAATCTAGCACTTCAGCACATGGTGCTACTTGTGCATACACTAGTATTTAAGTTGATTATTGTCAAGGGTCATAATGTTGACAACAACCCAGCCATTTTATGCCCCTATATTCGAAAGTTATGACTGTGGCTAGAAATAACACCTTAATTGATGGAAATAATGCCTGTGGAAGCCACAAGCTGGGGCAAGATCCACTTCCCAAAGTGCCATACATTACCTACAGCCACTGTCAGTTTATTTGGATGTCGATCTTGACAAACAGCACTGAACAGTACCCTCTGCACTGCAAGTCACACCATGTTTGCACAGTACCTTATCTGCCACACCCTGGCAGCTCATCTCTGGCTGGAGGTCATAGGTCGCGACCTTGGGTGAGGGCACCAGGCACCTATCTTCCCCTTCAAACTGCATCTCCCGTCCACCGTTGAAGAAGAATGTCACGTGGGCGTATTTTTCAGTTTCTGTCAGGGAAATTGGTTGTTTTATCCTTTCAGTAATAACTATGATAATATTTACAAATAGGTCATTGGGAGACATTTTGTGGTAAATGTTTAATAATTATCATAATTTAGGTTAGCATATCCTAATAAGAAAGCGGATGAGGTATTTATATCCCATCTACAACCTTGTGTCATTACTTACATCATTTTGACTCTTAAAATTTCCATGAGTGTTTTTAGTTTTACCTGCACAGTGGAACTGTAGGACCTTGCGATGGGCTAACCACTCAGCTAGAACGTTCACTGGCTCTTCCGGCGGGAAGATGACGGGGAAAGGAAATTCTGCCTTGTACTCTGTCATGCAGAACACACCCTGCAGTGACAAGAATCGTAAAGGAGAAACTTAACTGAGGCTGCAACAAGATGACCTGTGGACAGGAGAGAATCAGTTCTGTCTACACCGTTGAAAAGTCTTGCCTGGTAACTGAAATTTCACTCTGACCAATCAGCTTTGCCTTGATGTTCATTAGGTTTAGGCAAGGATTTCTTACGTGTGACAAGTAGGTGAAAGGCAGGTTTTACTTGCTGGAATGAAAACTTTGGTGACAAGACTTGCGATTGACTTGTAATTGTCTTACAGTTACCGTGATTTGACTTGTGATTTTTGTGATTTGGGACATGTGTGTGAATGACTTTTTTGACTTCACTTGTGATTACTTATAATTTGATTCAATTCTGAGTAGACATATAATTACTTGCGACTGAGTTGTGGCTGGCTTGTGACATTGCTTGTGACCAACCTATGATTTAACTTCTGAATATTGTGTGACTTGTCTTGTGACTGGCTTACTACTAGAGCTGATGGTCTTATAATTTTGTTCGACTTTTAATTTGACTTGTGATGGACGTTGCCACAATTGAGCGTCCGCAGACTCACCAGGTCTTTGGGGATCTGCGCCGTCTCAAACTGGGGCTTCAGACCGACTGCCTCCACGATCTGCCGCATGCGGTCAGCGCGGAAGTCAATGAAGATGAGCGTGTCGCCATCCCTGATGCGACCGTCCGGATCCACGATTATGGGCTTGAGGAACTCGTCTGTGACTCTCTCCTCCTCAGGAGCATCGTAATGATTCTGAACAACCTGGAGAAGTGTTAAATAAATGCTAGAATCTGAAGGCTAAGAATGAAGAGTGTGGTCCCTCACAAAGCTGTAAATTCAGTTTTATGAAAACAATGTCATTCGTTAACCATTTCCCAAAGGTCTTTTAATTAGAAGCATTAAAAAAACTTATCCACCTCTAACTCTACCTGGGTGTGTAAATGGGGTTTGCATATCCAATGTTTTCTCTCTGTAATTCAATTCATGTATCTTTGAAGCAAAGAAGGGGATTGTAAAGACACTACAATTGATTAAAATGAAAATTCCTTGCATTAATTAGCATCACAGAGAATCAAAGTGCATACTTTTTTTCTGGCTGAAAGTCAGATTGTCAAGAACAGCATCTTGAAAGAAAATATTTACAAACCGTCAAATGAAAAAAGGTTGCACGCAACATATTAGTCTCATCACAAAACTGCTGGTGATATGCAAGAAATTGCCAGGCTGAAGTATGTTTTTTGGTTTTTGACCATTTCGCACCATGAAAAAGCTGTGTTTACTCTCTCAAATTGATCCAGAATAAAAATTTACAAAAAGATGATTCAGAACTTATGGACAGTCACAGTTGTGGACTTTGCATTGCATGTACATGAATTTGCCAGGAATAATTTCAACAATGCTACCTATTAACTGAGAGATACTTCCGCCAATTTCGGCCTGATTTGGGAATGGAGGATCATGCATGTTGACACATCTGTCAGTTGTTGCCTACCTGGACGATATCGTTGGGAGTCGCCTTTTCACCAATTCCTTGCACCAGCCCCTCGTAGGCGATCTTATTCCGCTCGTAGCGCTTGTCCCTGTCCATGGCGTAGTACCGGCCAACAACGGTCGCCAGAGACCCGTACCCAATGTTTTTGGTGTAGTCCAGCACCTCTTGAATGTACTTTACTGAAATTTAAAAGACGGTGATTTAGTCTAATGCAAATCTGTAAGCATCATTTTGAAGCCTGGGAAATTAAATTTTTGCGCGCAAAATAATCAGTATGATAGAAAACATGATGGAGGCCTGGGTCAAAATCACTCAATGAAGCACGCACACAAAAAATCTCATAGAATTTTGTTCTCAAGCATCTATACAAAATTAAGCTCAAGCATGAAGAAGCAATGTTTTGCATGTGAATAGAATATAGAAATCAGCATTTTTAGTATCCTAATCTTAGTTAGCAATTGAAATATTGAACGTAAAGATACACTGGAAGCAAAAATGCCCCTCATGAATTCAAGTTACAGTTATACCATTATCACCTAGAACCTTTTTGAGCCATCCAATATCTTCCACAAGGCAAAAAGTTCTAAACTTTCAAGGTCTAAGGTAAAGCTCTTATACATGTAGCTGGGATCCAACTTCCTCAATCCTGCAAAATCCTCAAAAGCCCTGTGGTGGATTTTGATGGATCTGGGTGAAGGAAAACTGAAGAACAATGCCAACGTGGTAGCCAAGACCTTCACAGGATTCCACATGACCATCACAATACCAACGCAAGACCTCTAGTCTGACTTCTGTCAAGAGTTATTCAAATGAACTGAAACAAAAGCATCCTTTTGCCCCTGTTCAACCCACTACTTGTGACTGGTCTTTTGTCTGGTCTTGTGATGGTCTCAACTTTAGCAATGACCAATCCAAAAGATGCCCATACTGTGCAAGCATCAAACTCATATGCGTCTACTAACATGTTGCATAATAACTTGAGGTGGAGGGGCAGGAATTTTGGCAATTCGAAAAAAAAAAAAACACAGAGCCTCTTGAAGGGCACAACCTGCATATAAGTACAGCACCACTGATGTAAGGGTTTCTATATTCTGACCAAGAGATTTGGTTCAAAACTTTCTATATTACCTCCGCTGACGGGACTTGTGTCGCGTCCGTCAGAGAAGAACTGGATGAATGTCTTGGGCACGCCTTTCTCTTTTAGACCAACAAGCAAGCCCTTCAGATGGGCAATGTGAGAATGAACACCCCCATCGCTAACCTGACGATGAGAACCAAACACAGGATCTCTTCATAATTTGTCATTGCATTCACTATGGTAACAAGTTTACTGATTTTACTGCATGGGTTTTTTTAACTGGTTTAATTATCACAGAATTTTTCACAAGACAGTCGGTTTTTTTAACTTGACAAGCACTGCATCTCACAACACAAATGACAGAAGGAAAAATTCTTGCTTGCAAAAATGAACTTGCCATCAAATACATCCACCTGAAGACTTTGTGTGTATTATCAGTGCAATGTATGTAATTATCGTTATTACAGCACTTGATTTTCAAAAGCTGTATTTCTGGGGTCTTCTCTACTGTGGAGAGAAACTATGGGTTGAAGGGCTATAGTAAGTTTGAAATAGTAAATCTGTTATTATTGTAGATGTTTTAGTAAAAACAAACCTGAAAATAAACAGAAAATTTTGTGGAACTCTACATTTAGGTGGGAAGTTTAAAAGCTTGGGAAAGATTCAGATGAAGAAATTGTTAAAAACTGACAAAATAGTGAGAAGCATTATTCAATAAAACAGAACAATTTCTCAGGAGAGGGGGTCTTGATGGGATTTGTAATCCAACGACTGCATAATTTGCCTGTGGAACCACACCTGTGTTTCATCGAGTTCCTGACACATCTATCCATAGCTAGGTTTCTATAAATCAGTTTCTATGGAAATCACTTGCAGATTTAGATGTTTACACAGCGTATATGATCAAGACTTTTGACTGCTAAGCAGAGGCAGTACACTTAATTATGTTTCCGTGGTAACACTCACCAAGCCTAGAAGATGAATTCGGCCATTGCCATTTTTGGCTCTGGTGTAAGCCTCCACAAATGCCGGCTTGTTCATTATGGACTTGTCCTCGATTGCCAAGTCGATCATGACGATACTCTGAATTAAAAAGAAAAAGTACAAAGACTGTGAATACATACATGTATTTGGACTTTTAACTTGACAAATCCGAGTTGATGTCAATCAGGAGGGGCAATTCAAACTTTTGAAATAAAGCGTAAAGTTCTTTGTCCGAAATTCGCATCGGCCAGGAGTTTTCACACAAAAACACAAACTTACAGTAACAAAAATCCTGACTGCATAGATAAGAAGGCTGTCAAATACCACACCTGTTGTTATCTTCAGGAATCAACAGGGTCTAAAGAGTTGCTGGGCAGTTGTATTATGCAATGTTGCACCGGTTCACAGATTCACCTGGCTACAAATCAGAACGTGTGAGGGTAGTTTTGCTGAAATACCCCAAAAAGCCACTTGACAGATAGTTGGAAATAAAGGCTTCTTCTATCATTTTCCTTGAAATGTGGGGATGCTACTAGAAAAATCTTCACAGGGATAGTGCCATCTTTAAACCAAATATGATTTTTTAAACAACATTTTTAAAATGGATATTTTAATACGTAGCTCTATGTGGTGCAGTCCATGTTTCAAGTTAATGAATACGCCTTTTGCGAGTTAACTTTGACCCATATCTGATACACTGAGTTCTTTAAAATCGCGTGAACATAACAACTTCAATTCTCCGTACTAAAACCACTGTTGCTATACCTCGTGATTCAGGGCAAGTTTGTGCTTAGCTACATGTACATAAGAGATGCCTTGCAACAATACACTATACTCAATGGATAAGAAGGGCCCTGAATCACGAGGTACGGCAACAGGGTCTTTAGTCTGGAGAATTCAAATTGCTATGTTTATGTGCAATCAGATAACTCAGTGTACCAGATTTTATTCAAATTTAACTCGCAAAAGGCTTATTGAAAGCTACTAATGTCAGCCTACCTGGTACAAGACACGTCCAGCACCTATACTCAGGTGGCCCACCTCGCTATTTCCCATCAGGCCTTTGGGCAAACCGACAGACAGTCCCGATGCATCCAACGTGACACAGCTGGACTCTTTGCACAGCTCGTCCATGACTGGGGTGTCTGCATTAGCGATGGCATTGCCTGGTAACAAAGAAAAGAAGCAATAAAATTAGATAGGTATATGTTTCAACTATACGTCTATCTTCTTTTAAATTGGGAATTTGGGAATAGTGGCCAAGGAGGTGGCACAGGCAAGAAATCAAATTAATGGGTATTTCAGAGGATGTGGGCTCCACCTTTAGTCCACCATGATGTCTACATTGCCTTTTTTCTTATCAGACAAGTTCCATGTCAAAGAGATTTTGGGCAGAGAGGGTTCTCACCTTTACATTTGTGGAAAGGGTTCCATATACGGATGCTGCTTTTGCTTTTGATAGCTAATAGGTCACAGTAGGGAATAAGGCATCCATATATGAAACTCTTCCCACATTTGTAAATGGAGGAATGCTACTGTAGGTCCAAGGTAATCAAATTTCGAAGGAAGGTACTGTGGCTTTAGAAACATTGATCTCCATCATACAGTGGACATGATAGATACTGGTGTGTAGTTACTTATTCCTCATTTGATGTTCAACATTCAATGTGGAACAAAATAACTGTTTGGTATTCAACACTGCTTAACCCTAACACTCCTCAGTCTTCCAACAGGTGAAGGATTGAGGAGGGTTAGGGTTAAGTACATGTAACTGTTTGACATTCAGGATGCGCATCACTAAAAGAGATGGAGTGCAAAAGGGAAAAAAAACAAACTGTGCCAACTACATTTTAGTAGTGTACAGAGGCTTTTTGAAAAAAAGAAGTTTAGAGACGGGCATGGGATAGATGTATATTATTTTGATTGACTGAAATAATTTTGATAAATGGCAGGTACTGTATATACCGGTAAAAACTAAACTTGCTTTTTCCTCTAATAATTACACTGCCATTAAAAAACCGTCGCCAATATTTCAGGGCTTGTTTGACCCCGAGAAACACCATGCCCCAAGTTGCCAGGAGTCGTCGCTGATTGAGGAGAACAATGACATCAGATTTAATGTAATCTCCAGGCAGGGCATGGGGTTTGGGTATTTTATTACGATTTGAGAAAAGTGTGGTGCGTGATGCATTCACTTTCCCACTCTGGTTTGCAAGCGAAGAACTCCACTGATAAGATTTGCGTCCAAGCTGTTTTGACCATGGAAAACTGCCTTTGCCCTTGGTGTCACTAAAGTGTACAGAAGCACTTTGAAGAAAGGAAGTTTGGAGCCAGGGTGTGGGATAGATGTATATTATTTCGATCGACTGAAATAGCAAGTATCTGAAAACTAACTTTGATTTTTCCTCTAGCTGTCGTAAAAACTGTCACCAACATTTCAGGGCTTGTTTGACCCCAAAAAACCTGTTGACCTTGGTTCTCGCTGTGGGAGAGAGTTACTTGTGAAATGGCATGTACAATGTAAATTGGGTACATGTGAATGGAGGTGCCAGTGAGTGTTTTTTTATACCCTTTTGCACTCCATCGCTTTTAGGGACGTGCATCTTGAATGTTAAACAGTTACTTAGTCAACGTAGGAATATAAAATGGTTAATACTTGTTCAAAATTGAATGCTGAACATCAAACAAGGAAGGAGAAACTAACTTTACTGATAGATACTTCACATATTTAACAGTAGATTACTAATACTAACAACTACCAGCTTGACAAAATAGTCTGGCGACTTGCATTTTCTACACTGATGCACTGCAGACTGAGCTGAAGTCTGGAGTTCAGACCACAATGGCCGCACGTACAGTGAGTAGGCACTGAACAGCAAAAAATGCTCTTGCAACCTCTTGCCTTGGTCATGTTGCTACCTCTACAAATTTCAAACCTAGTTTCATAAAAAACAGACATACAATAATGCTTACCATGCTTTTCATCTGAAAGGCCCCAGCCATCGATTACTATCAGACAGACATTCATTCTTTTAAACAGTTAACGAGCGCAAGCTAAGAAATAACATCATAAAACGCCGGCACGTACGTCTCGTATATTAAAGGTCACTTTGCCCCCGAAGCGCTGGCGGTAGTGAAATAGCCATTTTTTACACTTGGACTTCGTCCCTTCTTTATCAAATACCAGTGAAAAATAAATCATAAATCTGGCCTCAAAATGTAATTAAAAATACTTTACACTGTGGCCTTATTTTCATAGAAATGATATTTCTCGAGCAAAATATGGTTCTGTATTTAGCAAGGCGTGAATCCTAACATTTCGTACAGACACTTTGGTAACAAATCCTAAATTTGAAAAAACAATTTACTAGTCTCACTCTCCAGTCTCAGAAATGTATATACAAAGTACGACAACACGGCGCGCCGCATATGTATGCCGGGCCGGCCGCGCATCCAGTTAGCACACGCGGACGGAGTGCGCACGTACGTGTGTGGGCGGTATTATTAGCTCCTATCGTGCGAGAAGAGACACAAGATCGACTGATCGAAAGCACGTTGTTGGAGCGTGATCCAAAAAATGCCTACATGCGGCAACTGTCGACAAGAAGTGGACTTCTATGAGCATGGGGGACTATTTTATTGTAACGAATGTGACACTCAGTCACAGGTAATTGGGATACCGTTCGTAGCTTTTTAGACCCAGAGGATAATCTCCTCCAGATCTACATGTACGTCCTAACGTTAGTCAGTTGCAGACCAGTAGTACAGCACGTGCACCGTATTGCCCAGTACATGATGTGCACTGTACATGATGTACATGTAGGTCTGGTGCTAATGTAAAAGGAAGGAATTAATTCACATTGAACTCTCTTGTCGATTTGACTGACGTGATTGAGTTCAAATTCTGTGTCATATGCCTACACGTTAAACATGTTAGGCCTAAATGAAATCCAAATACGTGTTTTTCCTGAATGTTCCTACGTATGTTCTTTGGTTTTCTAAAAACAAAGTAAAGACAAGTTGGCTTCCAGTTTCCAGAGGTGGCGTAGGCCTACAAAGTAAGGAGGGAATTTACATTTAATTTGAAAAACATTCAGAAAACTTCCCCATGCTGTTTAAATGTTTAAACGTGTAAATGTCCTACCTTTACCACGGTGTCATTGAAAACTTTAAACACAACAAATTGTATACAGTGTAAATAGTTGACACAAAGTTCCGGTGATATGAATTCATGGTATTCCTTTTATGTGACCGAGTAGTGTTCTGAAAATCAGATTACATTTTACATGCACTGTTTACAATAAAAACAAATCCAAGATTGTGTCAATCAAAAGTCAAACCAAAAGAATCCATGTAAATGAATGGGAAAATCTGTAAATGGATTGGGACATTTTTTCCTTTTAAATGTGTAAACATCCCATCCTTAGTACAAGGTACACCACAAGGGGGTGGGGGGGTAGGGGAGCAAAGGGGACTATGGCCTCCCTAAAAGAGACAAACTAGTGTGTGTTTTTTTTTTTAAATAATGAGAAAATGGCAAATATTTGGTCTACATACCCAGACAGTCCATTAAGAGAATAAATGAAGAAATTGTTCAAAGTTTTTGGCCCCCTGAAAACAAGCTTGACCCTTCAGAGTTTGGTTCCATTCTTGGTCGTATGTTTGGGTAGATTGTTAGTTTGGATATGTACATGAACTAGTTTGTAACTTAAGAGGGAGGGATACTTGTCGATAAAGCAGGCCAGTCTTGATGTGATATTTTTGTTTACTAGTGGCTAGGATTAGCGGTCCCCTCCAAATCTCTGTATATTTTATACATGTACAAGCCCCTTGATCAGTCTGTAGATCGTTGCACGTCTGCCAGCATTACTGTTTTTGTGTCTTGTTTATACATGTATAGTTGTATTTCAATGCATCTCTCCTGTTCAGGTCATGCGCGTCATTGAAAAGGACGATGACTTCACCGACTTACATGGCCTCTCTCATGCCCACATGTACTCCACAAAGAAGAGTAAAAAGATGGTGACCAAAGATGAAACAGGTGGGCAGTGGTATAATCAAGTCCGTAAGTCGACCACAAGTCCTTCACAAGGCTCAAGTCAAGCCGCAAGCTACTCAAATGAACTCTGACATGGCTTTCCTTTATTGGTCCTCTTCTTTGTGACCAGGCTCCCGATTTGACTTGTGATTGACCTGTGATCTCGCTTTTGATAGACCTGGCCACAGTCAGGAAAGTAGACATTCTTACATGCAGCGCAAGTGACGTGTTGTCCTTGCCCCTCCCAAATTGGATTGGAATATATCAGTCCTGGGGAGTGTCATATCTCAGCTTTACCCGACTCTTGAGACTCAAAACTCGGACCAAAATTGATCAGTGACAGTCAACCATCGTTCCATTGTACCTGGCACACTAGTTACCAGGGAGAATCAAGCAGTTGTCAATAATTTGAATAAATTGTCACTGAATGAACTTGTTCCCCCACCAACAGACAGAGATCTCCGAGTTTATGATTGTCAACTAGCTGTTACAGTTATAAGACAAACCGTTATGAAAGATACCAGTAGCCTATTCATCAAAATTGTGGAGGGTTACCGACCAAGATGTCATGCACCATTATTTTTTTTGCGGCGGGGTTCATCTGATGTTGGCTGCTATATAAAGTTTCTTTTTATAGCAGATTTATTTTTGCTTAGTGGCTCTCTGCTTTACTACCATCCTGTCCAGGGTTCTACATCTTTTTTTTGTGTCTGTTTGCACCAGATGCTGAAGAGCAGCAGGAGCAGTCTTGGTGGTCAGCTGAGCTGTATCAGGCCATCTTGAAAGCACAGGTCAAGGCCTTGCTCGCCATGGGATTCCCATCAAAACTGGACGTGAGTGCCCCAGATTCTTAGTTTAATCGTGAACAAATTGATCAATTTTGGCTGTATTTTTGCTCCAGGCTGTATTTTACCCTAATAGTCCTTAATCTTCTGACGGTGGAGGACTGAGGACTAATCAAGTGCCCAGGGTCCATTGTACTAACTTTCATTGAAGAAATTTTTGGATAGGCTACCTGTTGTAAGATCTTGACCTCCATTCAAATTTCTTGCTTGCTTGCCCAGGAGATAGTGATGCAGCTGTGGTTCCGCTACTTGAGCAAGTCGGGTACGGCCTTCTGCAAGACTCCCAAAGCAGCCAATGTAAGTGAAGACGTGCAGGGGGAGATAGACAAGGAGGACCAGGAGGAAGATACTTCCAAGAGGCCGCCATGGAAGAAAGGTGAGCCTTAGGCAAGGACTTTGCCGTTGAGAACGTCAGGAAATTTGCGGCTTAATCTGGAACTTGATCAGTTGCACACGGCACACTGCCAGATATAACAAGGATCAACGGGCATTGAGCTCTGAGGGATATTGTTGTAGTTGGCAGCAAACAGCAGAAGCAAACATGTCACTGTCAGATCCTAGAAATATGGAAGGGCTGCGTAGCACCGTGATCAGAATATTGCCAAGAATATAATATCAAATCAGTGCTTTGAAATACGTGATTGCCGAGCTTTCGGTAACTGAGTACCTTCTTCAGGGCAGGCAGATTCAGTTCTGAATGAACGCGGAAAAATCCACGTTCATTCCCCCTGGATGCAGTGTTCCAAGTTCGAAAATGACGCGCTGCTCCAGTTCCTTATGCTGTACATCAGATGACGTTTTCAGCAGGATGCAGATACTTACGTCACCGAAGGAATGTGGCGGCGCGCAAAAGTGCTGCGCAACAGTGAGACAAGGTGTTTGTTGGCGCACACTGCGTAAGTGTTCCGCAAAGTGGTCACCAAGGCGACGCTTGGTCTCTCCGATGTACAGAGAAATATGGAAGGGCTGCGTAGCACCGTGATCAAAATACAGTTTACCACAGCGACGACATGTAATGCAATGAACTACATTACTAGTAATGCATATATGATCCCCACTGTCAGATGCTGTTGTATTTGGTAGCCTGGGGCTCTGACGCAGTGTAGCCTTGGAAATAGTTGATCTGTTAGATCAATTTGTCACACACAGCAGACTTCTTACGTTGACAACTGCAATATTTTACATGATTTCAGGCCAATATACCCCAGGTCTCTTCAGGTTTTCCCAGTGCACCTAGTGGAGCTTGTTGAACTCAACAGAACAAAACTAGGAATAAATGTTTCACTTAAGGTCATGAAAATTGTTGTTAAAAATCTCCATTGTTTGGTGTTGGAATTAATGCATTTGACTAACGTGACTCAGACAAAGAGTCAAAAAGTATACAAGTGAATTTGGCTACTACATGTACCTAACCATTGACTTTTTAGGCAAGCGCAACAGGAAGTTGCTCTGCAAGGATGACTGGCTGCATCGCAGTGAGAAGGGAACCATTGTCACCAACGCCATCCAGAGGTCACACACTGACAAAATCCGGCTGAGCCTGTGGAACAGTGTATGCTTCATGTACATGGGACTACAGGCATTGAAGGAGCATGTGCTGCTGTCTGACCTGCTGAGGTGAACAAAGGAATGACCCCCAGTTTCAGAAAGTGTCTAGGGGATTGATCTCTATGGGGAAAATTCGGAGTGCTTATTGGCCATTCTGAGCTGTACAAACATGGGAAGCTGGGAGCTGGTTCCTGATCCTTCCAATGGAATGTGTGAAGGGAACCAGTCTGAGTTATTCCAATCATTCAAGATAACCTGTGCAAGTTAAGATTTACCCTTTGCTGGGTGATGTGTGCCATTCAAT
>NW_019091425.1:1171058-1229753 GCF_001949145.1 Acanthaster planci
TTAATGTACTTACATGTATATCAAGGGAAGTGGGTGGCTAGTCCTCTATTTCATGGAAATACAAACCAGGTGGCTGGCCCAGACTTTCCTTAGTTTACTGTTGAAGGGGTACTTATACCCAGACTCCATTCTGCCTTCTGACCATTTTGAACCCCTCTTTCCCACAGACTGATTTCTAATTCCAAGAATACTCATTTCTAGTAAAAACTTTTTGTATCTGGCTTATCCTGGCTTTATACTGTACTTACTGGCTTGATAAAAGGACCACTTTCTTGCATTTGTTCTTCATTGATTGATCCATTAATCTATATATTGATCAATGCTGATGTGAATCTTCCACTAATCAGATGGGTTCGTGAAGGTCATCTCCCATTAAGGTCAACCGCTGACGTCATTCCAGAGCACATCTCCAAGACTTTGAGCATCAAAGATATTGGGAGGTTCTGTAATCCGTTGGTGGTAAGTACAGACTCTATTAAGTCTGTCTTCAAATCGACTGTTTGGATCGGCATTTGCATGGATGTCACGCTTAACTTTTCCCTTGGCAATAAAAGGGCAAAAAGTGATGGAGATGTGTCTTATACTTGCTAGGGACTGCCATGGCCAACCCCAGCCATGAGATTCAGACCTAGTTTTCTACTCTCCTATAAAAGAAAGTATTTCACCAGGGTCTTTGGTGAAAAGAATCCACAGTAAAAAGCTTTTTTTTTTTACCCTTTACACTTGTTTTGGCATATTTATGTGTAGTTTCCATGTGAATTCTCCATCTGTGTCTACATCTTGAAGTAAAGGAGGTGCAGTAGTGTTTACTGGTTTTCTTTCTCTACCAAATTATCAGTTCATGCCCGACGTCAACTATGTGTTTAGCCTCCTCAAGGAATTATCTGCCAAGTTGGATGTTACGCCGCAAAGCTTGAGCTCAACAGAGATGAGCTTCATCATATTCAGGGTGATCCACACCCTCAATCTACCAAGTTAGTCCTTGAGAAAGAGCAAACAGTGCAGACATTTTTGATACTGAATTCTAAAATGTGTGTTACATGAATCACCTTTGGCTTTAGTTTTGAGGAGACGGTTGTCTCTGCTTGTTGAGAAATATACTTGTGAATCTGAATTTAATCAGCTAATCAGAAAATAGAAGGATCGGTTGGAACCTTTTGTGGAACTGAAAACTGTTAAGATAATTGTAGACGTTTTTCAAATTGTAATGCTCCTCTTTTTTTTCTCTTGTAGATGAGTTATGTCAGTGTGTCCATCGTTTGCATCTCCAGGTTCCATTGTTCACGTTGGAAACGGCTCTGTCGAAAGGCAGTCCTGCAAGTCCAGAATGTCTGGCTCTGACCTATGTCGTAGTCACTCTCAAGCTGCTGTTTCGTCTGGACGACTGCAATGAACATTTATTGTCCTCCAGGACCCAAAAGTTGCAACCTCTTTTCCCTGACGGTAAGGAAGAAACAGCTTATCAAGTAACTATCTCGCATGCAACTTATTGTTTTTGCTTCCCGTTCATGTCATTATAAACACTGCACAAAGTCTTTTGCAGTTTGGAGTTTCCTTTTTCTCTCTTAAGTCTTCCCAGTTGTATGCCTGACTCATCATTGGAGAAACTCACGAATGCAGTGGCCTTGTTGTGTTGCTCTGTTTGTCTTTGCAGACATTCACTTGTTCAACTGGGATGTTTGGTTGGAGGTACAGAAATTACGGGTCCAACAGAAGCTAAGCCAAGAAGGCTTCATTCAGAATCCAAGGTAATTTGCAATTATTTTTAGAAACAGACTTTGTGTCTTCTTATAGAGGCTCTGCGTGGTAGCCATGTTGTAGGGCAGTTCGTTTGTTCTGCAGGAATACCTCCTTTGTGCATATTCTGTGGAGCAAAACCACTGGCCTGCAAGATGGCAGCTATGCAAACCCTCTATTCTGATGAATTCTGTCCTTTAAGAAAACACCCAGTGCATTTAATATGACCCCTTAAAGAAAAATGACAAGATGCGCAACGTAATTAGACATTTTTAAAAGTGAAAAACCCAAACATAAAGAAACAAAACCTGTGTATTTTATTAAAATTTAAAGAGCTACCTTGGCATGCTATTGGATAATAAACCAGTAGAAATAAGTTTAATTAGATCAGAAAACACTCCATCATCAGACAGAATGCAGCTCTGTTTCCATCTTAAATTAACAGAAATAAATTTAGAAACAGTAGCAACCAGTGTTCTATTCGAGTCCATCACAAGTCCCTGTAAATCCCTTTAAGTCCATCACAAGTCATTCTGTCGAGAGGCAATTCACAAGCTATTGCCAAATGAGCTGTGACAAATGCATTCTTTTGTCATTGTTCCACCTGTTACTTATGACTGACCTTGTGAAGGGACTTGTGACTGGACTTGTGAAGGGATTTGTGAAAGGATTTGTGATAGACTCAAATGCAACACTGATAGCAACTTCACCCAGTCTGCACCCAGATTCCTGTCCATCTCATTACAGCATCCAGTGCAACCCAGTTCAATTTAACTTTATCCAAGGAAATAAAACAAAGGGTAACATGTTGTTGTCTTCTTGTCTCAGTGATATAGAAAAGGTCCGCAACATGGCAGGCTTTGTACAGCACTTCAACAACTTCTACCAAGTGGAACAGGTTAACAAACACTTGCATGCTGTGGACAAAACACAGATTAGACGTGAGTACATTAATTAGACATTATTTGGCAACCAACAAATGTACTTAGGAAACTGAGGAGAGATGAATCTTGCATGGGCTCATTTGTGGGCAAGTCCCACGATGTATTATAAAAGTCCATACAGTCCACAAGATGCATTATCTCACCTTCTGTGTGACGTGCATGTTACCCACTTCCTGCCAGGGACACCGGATCTGTACATGTATGCTTTGTATGCATGGCCGGGGTCTCTGAACTCGGACAAAGGGAACAGGGCCTTGTAGCAAAAGACCGTACTCGGAACAAAAGACCAGGCTGCTGGGCATTGTCGACATTTTTTCACTCTCAAAATTCAAGATAATCTTGCCTTGTTTTGAAACAGTATACCGTATACCACAGTTTGGGGCATTTAGCACGAGCGGATTTCCACTGAGGACAAAAGCGCTGCACTACCGCAGCGATGAGCCACACAGCACCGCTGCATGCTACTCTGGCCCCTATTGAAAATAGGTCAGCAGTGCACTGAGCCAGGTTCGTGAACGAAAGAATATTACGTAACACCACAAAATCTGGGCTCTTTTTACAAGGCTGCAGGCCTGGCTGAGATACTCAGGCGTCGATAGATTTTGTCTGTCTGGCTAGAGTGGACACCAGACATGCCTTCACGTGTTTGTAAGTGTCCACTAAATGAAGATAGGAATTTTTAAGGAATTTTGAAATCAGAAAAAAAATGATAAATATCCCTTTCAGCAACATCAACATAGATAAATGCCCCAGCAGGAAGTGGTTAATGTAACAGTGTCTGCAACTTTCGCATTCAGTATTTATTTTCAGTAGGGGTAGGACAAGTTTTAAAAGTGAAAAACAATTGACTGTGTTAGAAATGTATGATCATATAAATGTTTCAGCGAGCTGTGTTGAAGTTGGACATGTTTGATGGTGTCTGGTTCTTTATGAGTTTTTGTCTGAGAGAGATCAAAGAATTCCTTGTTTTGACAGAAGTAAATTACATTGAGATTCCTATTTTTAAATGTGAAAATGATGTCAGCATGTACGTGTAACAATCCTGCAAGTCGTGTATTGATTAAGAAAATTGCAATGCGGTAGACAGCAAAAAATAAAGTGTGGTATGAAAGGAACTTCTGTGCATTTATGTATACTTCACATGTTTTGGCTCTCCAAACCTGGTTTCATTACATATTGAAACAGTCTAAATTTAAAGTGTTTGTGTAAACTAGGTCAAGAAAAGCTGAAGGAATATCAGCGGCCATTCCGTACCCTACTCAAGGAATCGAACTCATCGCATCTGTCTCACTCGGCTCCCAGCAGTTTTGCTGTTGCTAGACCCACTCTGCAGTCAGTACCCTCAAACCTGCCTGAACACACGTCCCCAAAAGAGACCAGTGACCAGCCACAACCAGTGACCAGACTGGCCACAAGCTTGAACTGGGTCCTGAGGGACGACTTACTCAGTGAGGACTTCTCAAGCCACACCCTGAGTCATCTAACTAATCTAAAGGCGCTCTGCGAGCAGTGTATTGTCCCACCAAAGAGTGTCTTTGAGGCGCTAGACCTCCCCGAGAAGAGCGACCAGAGTGAGCTGTGGTCATGGAGAAAAGATTCCGCTAAGCTGCATCCAAAAAAGCCAAAAAGCAAACGTTTGAGACAACAGATTGGCAAGGCTGATGAGGAAAAGGAATGCGGCTGTGAAAAAAGTGAAGCAGATGAAGATGAAGTATTGACCAACTCCTGTGAGGAGGATGGACATGGAGAGATGCACCACTACCTCAGAGACATGGGCCTGGTCAGCCTGAACACATCTTATGTGACGTACCCAACTTGCTCCAAGTCAATTAAAAAAATGAAGCCAGAGCATCAAATGGACTGCTTCCACAAATCAATGGCCTGGTTGTTGGACTTGTGTGGTCAGTTGTGGGAGCTCAGGCCAAAAGACATCTCCCTGTGTGTCCTCAAACTGGAGAACATATTATTCCAAAAATGAAGAAGCAGCTAGTTGTTCGATTCATCATAGCAGAGATCGACAAACTAACAGTATTCCAGTTTATGCATTGCAACAGATAAAAACTCAAATTAGTATCATTAAATTGAAAGGTTAGGTCATCCAGAGTGCAAAAGGCCTGTCTGAACTGCATGTAATTTTATTACTGTTGAAAGAGCTGAGAAGTTCTTTTTTTTAAAGCTGTTAACAGATTTTAATTTTGTTGAGTGCACAAAACATTGTCTTGAGTAATTGGAATCATTCACTCATAGGAAAGAGTAGTCAGACCTATCTAATCTGGATTCATGAGATCCAGTTTTAAGTCAAGTGTATTCCTTGTGAATATTATTGGAAATATTGAGTCATATTAAAAAGCAAAATTGAATGTTAAAGTCATTTGTTTTAAATCAGTTCTTATTTCTTTTGATTTAAAAACTCAGAACCTGACAACAATATGTGGCTAATGTGGGAGCCAAAAATCATTGGCAACACTCTGCCAGGAGCATATAGTGTTTTAAACGGGTTAAAAACAACGTGAATGAATTGCATTTGTTTCCCATATGTTCACTGTTGAGTCACACAAGAAAACAGCTATACAGAGACAGTTACATTTTTGCAAATCAGTAAGTGATCCTGAAATACCTGGTTTTTAAAATAATGCCGAAACAGGCCCAGGTTCCTTTGTGAATTGGAGATGTTTTGCTTGTGGAGAGTGTCTGATCTGCTCATTCCACACATTACAATCATCCCTATGAATTAGCTCCATATTTGGAGCTGAAGTTGGTCAATGACATAAACGACTGGAACACAAGGCTAGCACAGTAGATATGTATAGTACCCTATTTGGTGCTGTACTTGGGCATGTGGTTTGTGTCACTACCACAGGCCAATTTAAAGTACACGTACGTTGTATGCAAATTACTTTCGCCAGCTCGCGCCATTTTGATCTTGTTGCGGGAAACAACAGTCTAAACACAGACCCTGAGACCTGGGAAAGCTGTGACTGAAGCCGTGCAGTGTGCCACGTCAAACACTGCAGTTCGGGGGCGTGCTCCTTTGTTTGAAATGATGTTTGCGGTATAACTTTTGGCAAGCTCACAAGCAAAGCGGTCGGAAGTTTTGGTCGGATTGTGGAGGTACGATCATGCAGCACTCTTCATTTTTCTGAAGAGGCCTGGGCTAGGCCTATAATGCCAGACTTACTAAGACTAAGAGATCTCTACGACTCTAGACTACGGTCAGTAAACTTCTTACTCAATCTTAGACGTCAGTGTAAGAAGGAAATTTCTCACTAGGGTTTTACTGACATACATGGCGTAGTGAAATTCTTTTGTAAATAGTCGAATACCAGGCCGTAGAGACAGTATACTGGTATCTGAGAGGAAAGCTTCACTTGTCATTCACTAGTGTACCAGGCCTTGACTGCATGCCTATTATTAGGCCTAAATCAACATCAACACACCATTAACACACCATCAGCATGCACAGTACCGTCAACACCTCTAAAATGTGTTCTAAATTAAAAGAAGTGATATTTGGTCTTGAAGTGTTTGCGAAAAGGACATTTTTGCTAAACCACCGAAGGTTTAAAATTGCCATTTGTAGTTCACAAAAACTGCCCCCCTGAACGGCTCTGAAATTGGCAACCATATTGCCATTATGCTAAAGGGGTGGTGATATTGCATGATAAACAGCATGAGTCTGGCGCGGTCTGAACTAGAATATTCAGGGTCAAGTTGGATTAGGAATTTTCCCCTTTTCTCCTCGAAAGTTTTTCATGTTTTTTTTTATCATGCCCTTTAAAGTTGAAAATTTAAAATGTGCACTTAGCTTTATTTCTTTACATGGTAGCCGCAATGAATTTTTCTGTGACACAATTTTCTACAACTTTGTACTTTTCATTGTATGAACACTGTTTCACACTCCTGTTTGGTTAAATGCTCTGAAAAGTGCACTTATTTAAACAAAAATATCCACACTTTCCTTGACAACTAAAGGCACTGTTGCTGTGATGTCATCCAGGGAAGACACTCATTGCCTAGGTTTTTCTATTAAAATTGTGAACCTAGCATTTCTGACAGAACCCATTATTGCTCACTTGTTGCTAAGCATGCAAACAACAATGAATCATCAAAGAAGAACCAAATTAGTCCAGCAAAATCTGCAAAAATGCACAACTTTTTTGTGCACAAACCAGTGTGCCATTTATGCTCTTTTCCTGGGATAACATCACAGTTTTGCTCACAAATATGGAAATACCATAAGCATAAAAGCCAGAAAGGCAGCAAACTCCCCTTTCAAATTGTGAAACAAAAGTTGAAAATAAGCTTAAATGAGTAACAAAGGTGCATTTTGAAGGTTTGTGTCAAACAGTTTGATTGCAGCCACATGTACATGTACCCTTTACCATTTCTTCAAAATGTATTTTGGAGGTGTTGACGTTTTGAGTTGAATATGAGATTCCTATATGAGCGTGATAAGAGTATTGCCCTGACCCCAAAGGGATTATTCTCCAAACCTTCCATAACAGTCAAGATCACCCTCTTTGTATTTTCAGATGGATTTTGAACAATCTTGGAATATAAGAGTTAATAGCATGCCTCAAAATTTATTATGAACAATATCAAGAGAAGTAATACTGTCTTGTGTCTGATCTCATATTTGCTGATTCTCTAGCATGGGATAGATGTACCACAAAATGATTAGTAAGGATATAAGGAGGTGAAAGTATGACTTAAAATGCAGTGGCTAGTTGGCAAAAGGTATGAGTTGGTATTAAAGTACCAGTTGACTTGAAATTTAAAAAAAGAAATTGCATTCAAAGAAATGGATATACCAAATGCTTGCTGAAAATGGATTCTGCTGTCTCTGTGCATGTGTGCAACAGGTAATTTGCAGTAGATGTTGAATCCCCTGGAATGGGAACAGCTGATGCCATAAAACCATGAAAGCTCTGCTGCTCAAGCTACTGCTTCTCTTGCTGTTTGTGGTCCTGCTGTTCCTGGTCCTGCGGGCACTGGAGGCATTTTCCTGGTATGAGACGGGCCTGGTGATCTCACAGATAGTGGACCCACTCTCACTAAGTGTGCGCAAGCTGAAGGTCTTGCTGGACGGCCGCGGCATCAGCTACGATGGGCTGGTTGAAAAGCAAGAGCTCACAGCACTCATAGGAGCCTCAGGTAAATTTTGGGTATAGCCACACGCAGACATTGGCAGATCCATGGTTGGAGGGGGCTTTTGGGGGCTATGGATCTCCTATCCTAAGGAAGTTTTGGGTTCTCAAAAATTTGGTTCTGGATCTGGTTCTGCTTGTGGATAATATTGTTGCCTGCTACTGGTTGATCTGCACAATTCTTTGATAGTATTGTGCTACCAGTGAATCCTTTACTACTTCTTATACTTTATGCCCCTTTTCAAAAGTCTGCCACAGTTATTGTGGTATAATCAGTGCCTTTGCTTAGTCCATGGGAGAATTTATGTAGGAATAGTAGGACACAGTGTCTTGTCATCCCAGATATGACGAAACATGACTTTACACATTCTGTGAGAGGTGGTTATATAAAAATGCTACCTAAGTACATCAGCATTTGCCAGTTAATTTTTTTGTCCAGGTGATGTCATGGAAGGGGAGCTCCTCCTATTGGAGCGAGAGAACCAGGAGGAGGCTGTGCAGAGTACCAGCTTCAGCAGTGGTCCCCACTTCTACGAGGAGGTTGAAGACAAGAAGGATAGCATCTGGCTCATTCAGGTATTAAAAGCAATAAACTTCCATAGTCATTCACATTTTCAAGGATAAAAATCTGTCATGGCGGACTAATTTTTTGTGTAGCATTGGAAAATTTGTGCCATGGTGGGCAAAGCAAGCACTCTTTGGCCTTTTCTGTACATGTTACCCTTGTGGATACAAAAAGAAAATCTTGTGCTCTTTTACTTTCAGATCACATGGTAAGAAAGAGACTATTCGTTGTTTCTATTAGGATAAAGTAAATTCCCACATTTATTTAATATTTTAAGTGTTGTACTTGTTCCCGCCAAGTTTCAACACACCAACAAGCTTTGCATTTGTCTCTCCTTTTAATTTGTATATGTTCTTAGGTCATCCCAAGAGGTCATGTGCCTTTACTGGACCGAGACACGTGGAAGACAGTGGTAAAGAAAGTATTTCACTTTGGAATTCGGACTGGAACTTTTGACTGTGCCCGTGACAATAGGTATGCAAATTTTGTCAGCCCAGAGAGGTTTATATTTCAATCCTTTTTGTAGCCAAATCTTGCAACCTCGCCTTAATCAAAATGGTACTTGATCTTCAGACAAGTCAGCACACCGAGACCATAAATTATGAGAGCATGCATAACAAAATATGGTGTGATTTGATTTTGAGGTATAGTTATGTTTTCATAAATCCTCAAGACTTGTGACAAGAGCTAAATAGCCAAAACCTAGACCCCAAACCTAGTCATTCTGCTGAAAAGCCACCTGGTAATGGAGGACTTTTTCTGTCAAAAGCTTAAATACCAGTAATAGTTTCACATGGAAAGTCTCAATGATGGTCTTCATTTTGAATTCTCTTTTCTATCAGATTTTGCCGACAGAAAGGATGGACCCATCCAATACTCATGCTTGCAATGCCCGAGGGATTGAACCAGAAGGACAATGTTGTTATGGCAACCTACCCATCAAGCAACCTCAAGGCTTCCAAGGTCATCAAATGGGTCAGCACAAGGCTGGGCAACACAGTCCACCGGGTCAATGAGGAAAAACTAGTCAAGGAATGGCTGGACGCGTCGCAGACCCAAATGACAACGCCCCCCATCAAACTCGTTCTCCTCTCTGATGTGGAAGACGTGGAAGCCCCTCTGTTTTTCTCTGCAATCAGCTTGAAGTATTCTGGACGGGTCAAATTTGGGCAAGCGGTCATCCACAAGAGCACGCGAGACTGGCTGTCAGAGGAACTGAATATCAAACCTAAATCGTCCCATTATTTGGTTGCCACCCATGAGGGGATAATTACGTATGGGATGCGCGACGGGGAGTACTTAAACCATCGTGCCATGGATGTGTACCTTGGAATGCTCTACCCACAAGCCAATGATTTCTTTATGCTTTCCTTTCTGGCTGGCAACATGCTGTGTGTCCTGGAGTTGGTTTTGAATCAAGGAGAGGTTCTAGCCAAACGTGTGTGCCAATTTCTCTGGGTGTGGGCAAAGTACAATGCAGTACTGATAATGATGTGGCTGCCCTTGTTGGCGCTGACTCAGGTACCCTTGCTTGACCCAGTATTTCGTTTTTGCCAAAAGGTGCTGCGGCTATTGTGCCAAATGACTTTGGCGTCACAGTTGAGGTGCCTTTGGATCATGCATGGCCACCGGGGCAGTTTGATTGTTGCGTCATTTTTTGTATTCTGTGTCATCACTGGCTACGCTAAAAGCTGCTGGCATAGCGGAGACACCACGGGAGGACGTATGTCGAGCAGTGAATGGCTGCAGAGCACTGCTGCTTATTACTACAACATGCTGGTGCGACCAAGTCCTGGATACACCCGGGTGTTGATGAGTAACGCTCGGCTGGAAGAAGGCATGAATTGGGACCGAATTCTCAACCAGGCCATGTTCCCAAACATGTTTCTGCTCGCTGACGTCTCGCAGGATTACTTGAGAGATCTGCCGACATGGCGCTACCGCCAGCGTGAGATTGCAACCGAGTGGTCGTCAACTGGCAAGTGTTGCGCCTGCTGGCATAGCTGCTTCTCTGGCACAGAAGAGCACCACCAGGAAAACTGCAGGCTCTTGCAGGAGTATTTTAGAAACCAAGACAAGGAACATTGTGAGAGCAAAATGGGCGGAAAGTACGGGAAAAGATGTAAAAGGCACCTATGTACAAGATGCCTCTGTACTCTTGTCAGAGAATTCAAACAAGGTGAGCCTTTTCTGGTCACCAATTCCCGTGAAAATTCTGATCCTTCACAAAAGATTGGCCCCAACAGCCCCCTTCAACCTCAAAATATTGGTAGTATCTCTATAGGCACTTGCAGTGCAAACTTAGAAGCCAAAACCGTATTACCCAATGATGAGTCTAACTCAATTGAAAAATCCAGCCATGAAAATACATTGCCTGATGATAAAGCGTCTGTTGAAAGCAAGGGAGCTGATGTACATGTACTAAGTCTGATGTGTGACTGTGAATTCGCTTTGAAGAAAAAAACCGATCTTGGCTTGGATGTCAAATCGTTGTATGACCCCTGGCCAGAGAGCATGATGGAGACTCTTGAATGCTCCATCTGTCTCGAGCCTTACATGCCCGGGGTCGAGCTCTGTGGCCTACCATGTGGCCACGCCTTCCACCAGCATTGCATCATGGTCTGGCTTACCACCAATCTCAATCACTGTTGTCCAAATTGTCGTTGGCCAGCCTATAAGAACAAAGGATCCAAGTTGTTCAAACATAAAGAGTAACTAAGGAACACATGCATGTACATTCATGACTGTCTTCACATTGTTCTCATATCAAATTAACCCCGACTCCTAAGTACAGTGTAGTTACAGATCCTCCTGAGTTAAACTTTACACTCCAGCAATTCCTTTGGAATTTCTCAAGTATTTTTAGCCCTGCTGCACCTATAAAGTTGAAGTACATGTACTTTTATCTACCCTCAAAGGTTTTGAAGTCCAGTATGCTAGTAAAAAAGTAAACCACCTTAGAAAAAGAGGCATCACTCATTTTAACATTTTTATGCTGACAAGCCTTTAATCCTTTGAATTAAAATGAAAATGTGTTGACACCATGAAAGTTTATCTTGGTATAGTTGTCTGGATTGAGTTTTAGATTGGAATGTCAAGGAAATAACACTTCTAGAAAGATGCATTCAGTGATGGTACTTTATCATTTGTTTATCTGAATGTACACGTACATGTGTAAATCCCCCAACTTAATAGTGCAACAACCATGGATTAATCGTTTGACGATAATTTGACGTCAAATTAGCTGAATTCAGATAGGGATGTGCAACTTGGAATTTTGGTTCTTTTCCACAAGATCCAGTTGTTGGTTTAATAAGCTACCCAAGATGTCTTGGGCAAGTTGAGCCAAGTCATTCAGTTCCTTACTGGGACCTATGTGTTTCCTGTCCTGAGTTAATGTAGGACCCATGCTAAAATACTTTGGTCATAATACACATGTACTTATGGCTACAGACAATTGCTAAGTTATGTATCTGATGGAGGTGTTTTCAAAGTTATATTTTTTGAAAGTACTTTAAAAGCTCCATATCCCATGGGTGAATCGTGCTTAAAGTTTAGAAATTGAACACTTGCTAATAAATTTACGTTGTGGAAATTCAATTTGAGTAAATTTTTTACCTGATGCAGAGCCATACAAACAGCTCACATGGAAATTTTTAGCTTGTATAAGTTGCTGAAGAAAACTCATTCACAAACTTCCAGCTTTTCTCTTCCAGTGGTTTTACAAATGCTGGTGCGATTTCAAAGTTTTCTGAATCTGCAGTAAAACTTGATGTCTCAACCGAAGACGCAGCAAGTTCAAAATATTTTCCCTTTTTTTATAATTGCCAAAGTCGCATATGATTAGACCATCACTTGAGTCAAAGTGCATTTTGATTGCATGGTGAAATCACTTCTATGTTTTTTAGCCCATTATTAATCGACCAATCATTAAGCAGTATCATTGTATTGCGCATAATTCTTTACTATTCAGCAACGTGAGTTTAAAAGTATTTTCGTAGTACATTATTTGAATTAAAAATATGTTATTATTTTGTGTAAACATTTTATTTTTCAAATACATACACACTGGAACAGTATCTGATGAAGAGGGAATTAGGCATGCGAGTGATATCTGACCCACCCTTCCAAATTCAGGCTAAAGGCTTCTTAGCTACAGGTATTATCTGGACAATGACACCAGTATACATATGGACATTGCAAATGTCACAATTTTCACAGTCCATACAACCAAAGCCTTATGCAGACAACATTTGCATTGTGGATCACTTTAAAACATGACAATGAATGGTTGGGAAGAGGAATTGTCAAACATCAAAAATTACCTTCTGCCTGGATTTAAAATTGTGGATCACTTATTTCAATATATTTTATTGTCAAGTATCAGTTTTCTTCCTTCATTTCCAAATTGGTAGACCCCCCACCTGTCAACTTCCAAATCCTACCGACTGGTGACAAAATAAAATATGCCACTTGCAGAGGAGTGTTGCACGTGTGAATCATTCAGTAATCGCCAAGCCAGAGTTGTAATCGAGTCATTTTTTTCCCAAGTCAAGTCCCAAGTCAAATTTTAGCAAGCCAAGTCTCAAGTTATGTTTTTCCAAGTCAAGTCTCGAGTCAAATTTTGATAACAACGTACATCAAAAGGAAAGTGACACACATTGCTATAATTTCTTCATTTTGTTACATATACATGTATTTATTGGCCTGCCTATTTCATGAATTGAGGTCACATGACATCCTAAATGGCACAAATAAAGAACGTTTCGGCACACATCTTCAGAGGATGGTTGATGACTATGACAAGTTTGAAATTGATCAGATTAAAACATGTAATTGCCAAAGTTTGAGTTTGCCCGCAGCCTGCGACGGTATGCAGCATGTGGGTTCTATGGAACGACCGCTCTCAAATAAGGAATGGTAATCAGACTACATGTATGCAGTGCAGCTCACAAGCACGGATGTACAGCATGCATGTAAATTGTACTGTACATACGCGTGTATTATGAACACGAGTACTGATACATGCATGAAGAATACCGTGAATATGAACAATGTTTTTGTGAGTGGGATGAATGCACGGATCACCAAGGTTCGGGATTTTTTGAGCATATTTTGAAAGAAATGGTTTCATACAACAAGTCATTTTCTTTTCAAGTCAAGTCACATCTAGAGTCATTTTTTTTCAAGTCAAGTCAAGTCTCAAGTTTGAAAAATGGCGACTCGAGTCAGATTCAGGTCCAAGTCAGTGACTCGAGTCAACAACACTGCATCAAGCAGTTGAAATCTTTTTAAAGGATTTTTTGCAAATTATGCAGTGGTCATTGTAGACACGTTTTACATGCCCACACCGAACATGAAAATGTAGCCAACGGACTCTTGTGTGTGAACATTTAGGGGACTGTGTTACCTAGCAACCACATCCCACTGGGTCTGCACACTGCATGTACACATTCGTATAGATGAATTTGGTGACCATGCTGATGCTACCATTGGTCATTTGCAGTAACCAATGGCAGCAAGCACTGAGATGATGATTGTAGGGAGCCACTGTCTCCATGGTGGATGCGCAGTACAAAACCCAACATTATGCTTTCAGCCATAAAATGGAGCCCTTGGCAATGTCTAACTGGAAAGCATAGAGTATGTGTGATCTGAAAGTGCACTATGAGGTTAAGTCTTCATGTTGGCCCACTTTAAGTAGACACCCAATCGCTATTTGTCATCATAGAAGATAAACTGCTGCACAGCCAAGAAAGCTTTCACAGTCACCCATGACTGCACAGGGGGAAGGGGGGTGATGTTACATGTTGCCTTTCATCTGCCATCTCTCCTTTGCCTCAAAGACCCAATTTAGCTTCTTCTTTCTCTTTCTGGCTTTCCTCTTTGCTTCCTCGCCCTGTTCACAAAAAGGGAGAAGAATAGCACAGTCGAGTGAAAGTATTGTAACTAAATTTAGGATAGGGCTTAATTTACAAAGGCCTGGCAATGTACATGTATTTACTTTGTCCGCATCCAAGTAATCCTGGGCTTTTATTGCACATGTACAGGTGTTTCTTTAAAGCACTGGGTGACCTCATTTCTGAGGTTCGTCAGTTTGTCAGAGGGGATGAAGTGGTAGATTCAGAAATCACTCATCAAGGCACGGTTTAAACTGAGATGCTGTCTTGTTAGCCTGGAAAATCTACTTGCTGTTGTTCGGGGTGTATCTAAAAGTGAAGCAGTCCCATTCCTTTAAGACTACTCTACTAGAGCATGGTGTGTTCCCTGTGAGAATAGTGTTTTCAGGAGGAACAAACTGTGCCGGGGTAGAGCGTCATGCCTGTTATGCTTTTCCAGTTTGGGATGAAGACTGCTTACACAGGGAACAGTGTGGGCTCTTAAGAGAGAACAGACGGCACACTACTGGACATTCTATACATTCATCTTTTTGATGAGATACTTTCAAAGTCTGAGACAGCAGATTGTTACCTCTTTCCATTTCAAGTAGTCTCGTGCATCAACCGATTTAGCTATCTTGCAGGCTAGGTCTCTAGTTGCCAGCTGGTCGCTGAGTTTTTCTGCCTCTTCAAAACTGCCCTCCTCCACGGCCTTGTCAACTTGTTTTTCTAAGCCACTCTTGGAATAACAGACATTAAATTTCAAAAAAGGTTGAGTGGTTTGCTTAACAGCTACATACGTGTGATTCTGTAGACAGACAAAAAATATTAACTGAAAGGAAAGGATACAATTATAAAAACACCCTAGGATATGAGGACAAATGATGACTTTATTTTTTTCAAAAGTTATTTTGGAGCATTCATCAGTGGATAAAATAGCAGAGCAATTCACTGCAATACTCAATGCACTTTGGACTTCATTCAAGAACAGTAGTACGATGCCATATGACCTGTTCACATGGTGCAATGTGTGTGAGGAACAGGGTGTGAAGCACACGTCCCAGTGATGAATTTCATCAGAATGGGCACAATCCCATGCATTTTTAATGGTTCTCAGGTGGCTCATGCTGACCAGACAAGATTGCTACGTTACACTTTAACGGCTCTTCTAAAACTGGACCTAGGGGGCACAGTGGTAATTAATTAAGGAGGATATCGGTGCATGCTGGGGTGCTTACCTTATGCCGGTTGTACTGGCCGTGGTCAATACCCTGGTAGATGTGGTCGTTGACATTCAGATGTTTCTTCAAGTTGTCCCAATGTTCTTGTTGCTCTGGCGTTGGGGTGCTTTTCTTTTCTGGTAATTTTGAAAATATGAATAGGATTAGAAAAGCACAATGGAAACAGTTGTGTTGAATGTCTATTGTATTATTTGACTTGAATGAATAGTATGTTGAGAATTTGTACAGCTTACGTTGTCTTGAGTGAAAATACATAATAATGGAATCTCTCTGAAAACGACCCCAACCAATGGCCACTACCTTCTCTCCTTCCCAAATTAGGAGCAGCTCTGGATAGATATCTGAGATGTAAAACAAGTTCCAATGTACAGGTACTCAATTTCTTATTTTTAAAAAGGGTAATAAAATATTGTGGCAAGGACTGCCGCTTGTACCTGGAGATTCAAGGTTTGGAAGTTTTGACTCTCCTGCTCCTTGTGGAGGAGATGAGGCAGATGAAGAGGAAGGCTGAGCAGTGTCTGGGGAGCAAGCATCTTCCTGATCAACAAGTGCTATGAAAAGTGAATGGACTGTGAAAGAGTTTGTAATCAAATCCGGTCACAAGTAGCAAGCAGGACAAGGGACAAGCAATCCCAGATATCAGGCAACAGCTTTGCAGAAGATCATTCGTATAGCTTGAGTTCTCTTCTTTCCCAAATTGGAAACTAGGAACTACATACATGTAATTCTCAGTAAACTCACGCTAAATTGAGATTGAAATAAATGTAGGCAACTCATTTTGTTTTCCATGGTAACTACTTGTATAAGTAAAAGGTCCATCTTTGAAGCACATTGTTGCCTTTCTTAACCAAATTTACAACATTGATCCGAAGATTTGTACAATTTCAGTGGGTGACATTTTCAACATGGGGTTATTTAACATTTGGTCTCCCAAAATGCCCAACAGACTAAAGGAGTAACAATATACTCTCCCCCATCCCTGCTTACTTTACATTGAAGTTCGTCTTACCCCTGTGTTTCTTTCTTTGTTTCTTTGGCCTGTTTTGGAAGTGAGACTGTTTTGACTCTTCACGGCGTCTCTTCAGTTTGTAGAATGTCTGAAATTACAATATACAGTATGTTATGTGTGTATTCTCTAAATTGAAAAAAAAAACTAAAACCACTATGTGAAACCATGGAAGAGGCGACACACAGACATACAGGCATGACAGGATTCATTGTCAAGATTGGGTCAATTTTCTTGAACAAACATAATTTTATGCTGTAATTAAATTGTACCTGTAAGTTTAGGCTACAGCCTATTTGGAAAACTCCCTCAGCCATTGTTAACATTCAGGTACTCAGTCTCAGAACCTTTATTTCAAACCCCATGTATTGTACATTTGGGGACCCTGTTCCCATAATAAAAAGGACACGTACCTGTACATGTACATTAACTGAAGCTTTGGATTCACCCAAGTAGATGACTATTCGTAGGGTTGATGTGAACAGAGTAGGATTTTGAGTTTTGGGGGAAATAATGAAAGGAAACCCTGTGTGGTTTAACACATGACGCACGGTAGATTCAAATTTCCATGGCTGGTTTGTCAGTAAGAAAGTGATATTTTCTCACAATTTACAATTAAAAATTTCCAAGAAATAAGCAGCTAGGGTAAGGCCAAGGGTCAGCATTGCCTTTTACCAGTTGACCAGTTTTACAAGATTAAAATGACAACAAAATGGGGGGCGGGGAGTCCCAAAATATAAAATTTCCCAAGTCCCCCCCTATAAATTTCTATAGCAAATGCCTTCTTTTGCGACTCAAATCATTTTTAAGTTAAAAAATACGGCAAAGGGGTACATTGTACCTGCCAATGTTGATTAGACACACCTCTTGGTGGCGCTATATTACTGTTGCTACACGATCCGTTAGAAGCTTCGGCATCGCGGTTGTCACACGAAACTGCGTCCTCAGACTTCGCCGATTTCTCCCCGTCAGAGCCACTGCCACTCGACAGATCGTCAATATCTGGTACTGCAGACCACATGGGTAGTTCGGATTACGGTGGAGATTGTGTACCATAGCGCAAAAAGGTGAAAAACTTAAGATTTTTTGATGTCGAAAAGCCCGGGCACATGTATCCATGTACGCCTATACGTCCCTGTAGATGCAGCATTACACGTAGAGTCGAGTCGTACTGGGCCGGTCAACTGAGTTGCGCCAGTCGACCAATCAGCGGTCGTGTTTAATTGCCTCCGGAATCAATCACTCGTGAAATAGTTAATGCACCTGTTTGATTTGAAAAACAATTCTTAGCTAGAACGAATATTTGTTGACTGATACATGTAAACATATTTATTGTGAAAAAGTGTTACTGGTGTTACACAGGTGAATGACCCAATTAATTAGTTTTCTTCATAATAATTGTCAACTATCACCATTTTTAAAATAATAATAATAATAATTGCTGTAAATAGTTCTTGATATACTTGAAACAGATTTTTTACACATTCATATAGAGTAGGAACCTGAGTTTCATTTTATGAGTAATCTTGGAAGTCTTAAACACTACTTTATATAATACTTTTGCATGTAGAATTGGGCATAGATATGATTCTGAGAAAACTTTCAATACAAAAAATTCCAATGAAAAAAGTGAAAAGGACAATAATTCTGCAAATCCAAATTGGAATGATTGTTTAAAATCATTTTTTTTTAATTAAATAGAAAATATGTTTTGAAAAGTAAGCTTAAAATGTACAAAGATGTACAAGTAGCTCAGTCTTGAACCACACAGTAACATCATGGTACTGTTGTCACTGTGCCCATATTGTACTGTACATGTATTACTTCTCACCTTTCTATGCCCTCTTACTTAACTTTGACCTGGGACGAAGGTTTACAGCAACCCCTTGTACCAGTTCATGCTGTAACTTGACCTGTGTATATTTATTGGTCATGGTGGTATGGAAAGACAAAGGAGAATTGTGTAAATGCAGTCATGCATTCAGCACTGAGTGTGGTTATCTGAACAGTGCTTGGTTACTGACTGGATACAAGGTGGTTACCGTAGAAGTCATCATAACTACAGGGGTATGTTGGAATTTTACAAAGCTTGTATACACTTGTTCTTGGTCAGTACTTATTTGAATATGAATATCCTAGTCATCTTTAGTAATCCCCCAGTTTCATTACAGTGAGGTACTGTTACCTGTATTTGCAAAGCTTACAAGTTTTTGTTGGCCGAAGTCTTTTGCAACTGGTCAAGATTGCAAAGGTTGCTATTGTACATAGGTCATTTACCCACAGTTTAATAAAAAAGTGATCATGAGTTGCTTGCCCCAGTTCCATGGTTGGGTATTTTTCCACAATTGTCTTTGAGCAGAGATCAGAATGGCCACAGTTGCTACGACGTATGGGTGAAATGAGGTTGTTTGACTCGTCTCTCTGACAATTTAGAGATTCTGAAGAGGAAAGCAGGGTTTTTTGTAACAGTGTTCATTGCTTTCTTATTTACAGATTAGGACAAAGGACTGCTGAACCAGCCTGGTGTGGCTTAGCACTCAAAGCATCAGAAGGCAACAAGAAATATGACTGGGAACAGTACAGGAACATTCTGGAATGTACCAGACACCAAAGAACAAATTGAAAATTAGACTCATCCAAAAAATGGTAACCATGGTAGACAAACGATACTCAGGGGCTCAGAGGAAAGCATGGTTTTAAGAATAAAGTGATTCAGAGGCTGGAGAAGAAGACCAAAGCATCATGGGACGGAGCACAAGCGACAGTCATCAGCGGAAGTTGCAGCTGTTCCACCGCAAGTCCAAAATCCTGCTGAATGACTTGGAGAGAGACTACCTGCATGACATTCTCAAGCAGTATGAAGTGTACAAGTAAGACAACTAACTGGTTATGGTTACGAAGGCAGTAATGTGACCGTCAAATTCTATTGTAATGGCATTGTACAGTTCAGCATTACCAATCTGTATTTGGTTTTGGATTCCAACTGGTCAGAGTACTTGTACATTCTGCCGTAGCTTGTTTCATATGCATGCTGCCCAGCAAGTCTGTGAACCTGGAGTCGGTGTTCACCAATAATTTTCTTCTCTTTCTTTCTTTTCTTTGTTTTGTCTTTGAAATTCTGTTTTCCTTCCATGGATTTTTGCATTTCCAATGCACCATGTTGGTGCAATAGAATTAGACAGCAAACAGTCTTTTGTGCAGTAACTAAGAAATACATGCATGTGCCTTGACAGTATACAATTTATTTTTAATTGCTTGGTTTTACCCTTTTTTCACCATCCTCAGGGATGTTAAGAGACTCATGCTACGCCTCGTGGACATCCTGGACACGCCAGCCAAGTTAGACCTCTTGGTGGAGATCCGAGGTCTCATTCCCAAGGTGCACCTGGCCCAGTTTGACTGGCTGGCACCCTATGCCAAGATGGCACACCCAGTCATCCTGACCAGCACTAACCACGGCAGGTCTAGTGCCAACGGGAGTGTCAAACACCTTCGCAAGAGTCGCAGTGATGGCTCAGTCAGAGGTAAGCAGAAATGTTGGCTTATGCATGTTTTAAATAGTTACAAATTTATGAATTTTTCTCAAACTTACTTTCTGTGCATATTCTTCTTTAGTTCATGAAAACCATATGTCATTCTTTTAAGTTTAAGCATACATGTACTTAAAAGTGCACTTTTTAAAGACATTTAAATAGCCAAAACTTTTCGAGACATCTGAGGGTGCTGTTGCTATAATGCCAATTAGCAAGAACGCGACTCAGTTTATGTTTCTTGTTGAAATTGTGAACCTTTTGCTCACTGAAAATGAGAAAGGGTTGCTCACTGACATTGCCATGTAACAACAAATCACCAAAGAAAAAGTATCAAACATTGCAGCGGTTTTCTGTGCACAGATCGGTGTAACATTGAGGTTCTTGTCCAGGAATGACATCACAGTTTTGCTCACAAATATGGAAATTAGAATAAACATAGACACTACACCAAAAAACCTTAAAAAAGGGAAACAATAATTGAAGTTAGGTAAATTGAAACAGAAAGGTGCCTATTCAAGAGCTGCAAAAATGCATTACATGGACTCTTTAAAGGCATCCGGTTGTAGAGGGCACAGGTCATGACATTTGGCATTTTTACTGTAAATTTTACCTGATGTACCTGCAAATGTCATACAGGTTCACAAGAACCAATAATATACCCAAGTACCATGTCAAATTCAATGGTTTAATGAGATCTTTTTTCGGGCAAACCCATTACAAATAAATGTTACATTTATAAATCTGAAACTGTATGGCCCATCAAATACATAGAGAGCTCAGAGAACGAGGGGTTTATTTATGTACCCGTAGCTGTCAGTCCTACTCTGCCTATACACCAGTGTCTCATTTATTATGTTCTTCTTAGTCTGAAGGTTTCCCAAACTTGAAAATTAATTGAAAGACATTTATTACTAACCTTTAAAACTTTTTGTGTGTGTGGGTGGTCAATGCTGGTGTGTGTATTTTTATTATGGCATAATTTGGTGTAAAGACATGTATGCAAATGTTTATGTAGGCTCTATATTTATCTTTTAGGGGCCCTAAGTTTCATAGTTTCTGGGTGTTGGGCAACCCAGCCCCACAGAGAAGACTGTTAAATAAAAGAAAATAATCAAAAATAAAAATCAATGTGGCACATACATGTTATTTACATCCTTCACTCTCACCTCAAATGCATAATTGCAAGATGTGCTGTCAATGTCTTAAACAAGAATGGAGGTGACCAACATCTGTTGCCCTCTCTACTTTACATGTGTCACTCGTTTAACCAAATTTTGAAGTAAAGTAGTTGTTTTTGGAGTTATCTGGGGTGAGGGGTTGTATTAAATTAAGATTCCTTGGAATGATGGAAATGTGTTTATTGACACACAGTTCAACCCTTTGTATTTTTTTTGGGGGGGGGTGAAAACGTCCTTATTCTTCTCAACTTTAACATTTTATGCAGGGTGAACTTGTGACATACTCTTTGTATGAATTGGGACATCAATCACCTACAGGGCTCTATATTACTGAGTCCAGGATTTCCCCTAGGGTACTGATATATAGGTGGTCAAAAAAAATTGTGCCAAAATTCTCGCTCCTAAAACCACAAGTGTGTTTTCAAAAAGGCCTAAAATGAAGTCTGTGTAGTAAAATAGGACATTAACTTTAAATTTCCTCTCTTGTGTTCTCTGTCCCTCAGTTGTTCTGAACAATCTGAAAGTGATCTACATGTATTTCAAAATACCTAAATCATTTTGCTTTTTCATTCAATCTTTGACTATGTTTCAAGTGTGAGGTGGTACAATTAAACAGCAAAGCCTGAGGTGTTCACTAAAATCAGTGAGGTTGGCCACCTCACAGTTGACTAAGCACAGAAACCCCAGACTGGATTTGGAATGGTTAACATTGCAAAAAGTGTATTATATACTCTTGCATTGTGTTATTCTGGTTTACTGGTATATGTGATTGTACTGAAGATCTTTGTGAATCAACATCTGATGAATTGGCAATATTGATTGACCAGTGTGGCACAGTGTGTGATACAATGCAAAAATATTGATTTCTCGAACATGTTGCAGGAGTGTACATGTAAATACAATGACATGTAGATCAGTACACCTGTGTACATGTATTGTTCACATGCACATTTATTTGATTGATATTGTTCTGTTGTCATCATATCTGTGTGAACATTGACGATATTGGTGGGAACGTCGCGATCTTTTATGCCACTTTTACTGAATTCTGTGTGGAAAATTCTGCATGCATACATACTTGTATTTATTGTGGGTTTAGCTCCTGTCAGGTACATGTAGGGTTGTGGCCTGTGTCCTTGGATGGGACCTTTGTTGCTATTTGCGTCTCACTATCCAGGTGTGCATGTACATGTACATGTACTAGTGCATGTATGTACATGTAAGTGGCTCTCTGTGAGTACAGAGGGTGATGCAAATATAGCAGTATTGAGTTGCAGGCTCTAAGGGAGTTGACAAGGTCTTGCAAACTTGATGAGATGGGGGGGGGAGGAATAATTTTACAGAGCTATGAGCCAGTATTATTTGAATTAGGCCCTCCCAAAAAGTTCTTCTTCGTATTACCTGGCATTGGAAGGAAACTTTGGGGGGAAATTTTCCATACCAATTCAGTGTGCTGCTACAGGTAATTAAAAGCAATAGAGGTCGGTTGGCATTTGTTTATTAAAATGAAGTGAACAACAGAAAATGCATACATCAATAAATCTGTTGAACCTTTTTGTGCCACATTCAAATTACAAAAGTGGACACAGTGTTTTTTTAATTTCCACTTTCACGTTTTACCAAATCCCCCCAACCCTGAAAAAAAGTTGAGACTCAAAATCAAAATAGGTAGGTCAGTGAAACAGAAAGTGTAACTGTATTTCTGTTAGTTTGTTTTGTGTACTAGTGATAACAAAGATGATACATGTACATGTACATTTTTTTTATTGTAACAATAATGTTTGTACAATGTAGTACTTGTATCATTCTTTGGGAGAACAATGCAGATGCCTACAGATCAATTTTCTATCCCAACCACTCTCATTTTTGCCAACTTATTCGTATGCGCAGCCAAAGTTTGCAGAAATATCACCCTCAATTTCAGCTTATACTTTGAGATGTGTTTTTGCCCATTACTTGTGAAGAACATCATATTTTCTGAAATGTTAAGTACTTACAAGCAGTAGCGCCCGTCATTTGGTATTTTGAAACTGACACTTTTTAGCCCTTTTTAAACACTTTCATGTTTGTACTGATTGCCAGCCATACATGTAGTTTTAACAGCCACTTGTACTTGTAGGTGACTTCTACAGCAGCAATTAAGAAAGAGCTGTATTGATCAGAACCTCTCGTAAAGATGAGAGAGCTTCTATTCAACAGAGCTCGTTCTGAGATCTCAGGAAAAAGATTTCAAAGATTGACATTGCATTGCTCTTTCACTGTTATGCATTACATGTCCTAAACGCTTACACTTACATGCATTTAAAGAACTATCCAGGGAGTTACTAGTACATTGTACCATCAAACCTGAAGTATCTTGGATAATTTTCTAATCTCTGAGTGACCAGAAATAATGTTTATAAAATCTCTTCATACAGAACATGTACTGGTGTGAAAATGTACTTCACAACTTTCTTGAGTCACACAGGTATTTCTGAATTTGTATTCAAGTATTGTATGAAAAAGTGAACACCGAATGTTTTTAACTCATTGGGCAGTGTGACAGTAAATGGTCGTTGTTATTGCATGTAAGCTATACATGTTTTAAGCATTATGTTTACATTCTTGAAGTGATTACATTTCATTTTATAGTGGTCCATTGCATATTACACTAAGTTGCGTTACTTGTTTATTCATAACAGAGCATCATGTTTCTATGGAAACCACATTATAGAGTACTTGGAAGCACCATTCACCTTCATTACACTTAACCATTTTGTCCTTCCCAATCAGTTCCCTGGGTAGGGTCTGTCTTTGTTCAAATGCAGTGGACTGAAGCAATTTACGAGGCACTGCTTTTGTATTGTTACAGTGAAGCACAGGCATGAACACATCTGTCATGTTCCACTTGTCAGCTTGTAGAATACATGTACAAAGTTTGTACATACAACCCAAGCCATGTTGGATAGGAGATCTGGAGGCTTTAATCTGCTGGTTAGGCATTGTAGTTGGGAGGTTAACTGGTGGGGTCTTTGTACAGAATAGTCTGTGAAATACGTGTATGTCTTTATTTGAGCAGTTACTGACCAGACTAACGCAGGCAGGAAATCACTTACAATTTGTCCCCTTGTAACAGTCACTAACAGTAAAGAATCCAAGAATTGTGGCAGTGGATGTCGAGAAAACCATCAAAGACAGGCTAGCCATAATTTGAGATTTTTATAGCTGGGGTCTTCTACAGTACAGTACAGTACATGTTCAGTATTCCTTTGCCCTCACTGTGTTTTTCTTCCAAGATTAAACAGTGATAGATTGGATTTGCATGTGGATACAATGTACATGTATTTATACATGCAGCCCTGCTTTTTTTTCTCCATTGAGGATGCATTGAAGAATCCCTTATGTGACAATGATCTCGACTCAAGCCAGTAAATCCAGTATATTCTTTTGTCTGATATTCTCAAGAGTAAAGATGCCTTGATACACATACCATGCATTGCAATAATTTTGTTGTGTTGACCTGTTGGGTAATTACATGTACAGTGTTCATTACCTTGACCGACTGAGCACCAGCATCCCCATGATTAGAGTTGATGTAGGAGTACCGGTATTAATCAGTTACCATGGTGAGGTGTTAATTGGGGCAAGTTCGATCAAGGACCATACATGTTGTTAACCACAGTTCGACTTACTCTGATCGAATGCAGACTAGTCGACAGTGGTAGACTAGTCTAGTCATCTACATGTACGTGTATATGTACATGTATTCACGACCAGCCAAGGTTGGTCGCATAGTTGGTTGCCATAAATCGTAGAACAGTGCAGAGAGGACCAGTTATGAGAAAAATGCTGAAAAAACAGTATGTCGCTAGTAACAGACCATTTTCACTTTTATTTGTGCTATTTTGCCCTTCCTGGGGCCACCTTTTATCCCCTTCGACCTGACGACCTAACAACTAACAACTATTGCCTTCACTTCACTTCACTGCACATGTGCTAGTATGTCATGAGTCAACCACTTGTTAACTATTGGTCCTTGATTGAACTTACCCCAAGAGGCATCATGTCATTTTGCATCTTTGTAAGGCACGTAAGGAGTAATTGAGTATTGTGGCATTGAAAGTACGAGAGTTAAAGCTGCAGCCATGAATTTTTTCAATTTCATTATAATTTCAAGTTCTTAAAATAACTATTTCTATTTTTTCTAAACCCCCCCCCCCAATTTTGAACCTTTCATTTACAGTGATGGCAAAGAAACCTGTAAGTAAAAAATTGCTGATTCATGGGGAAAAGTTTTAAATTGTGGGTATGCTGTAAAAAAGTATGGATCCGACTTGTTGCTTAGTTTATAACTGAATTGTTTGACACTGCCTAAAGGTAAGGTGTCAAGTTTTTTCTTCATTATGCATAGTGGGAAAAACAGACACATCTTATCTGTCATAGCCAATGCCTTTTTCAGTTTTGGGTTGTTTTGTACATATCATTTTGGTAGTTTGTCAATTTCATAAGCCATTGTGGCCTCATGTCTTGTCTATGGTTATTGTATGTTCATCCCTGTACATTAGAAAACAATTTTTCTTATGTGACTTCCAAAGTGTGTCCCAAGACTTGTGCCTATCTGAAAAAGACACTGCGTGCCTTCCCTTTCTCATGCATAATTATTAAACCAGCAAGAATTGATTTTTAGTGGAGTTCCTGTTTCGTTCATTCAGGCACTAAAGGTTTCCATGACAACCCGACCACCGCTGTTCGCATGGTAACTATCGACAAGGACAGGGAGGCACTAGGAATCAGCATTCGAGGAGGGTCTGAGAAAGGCCAAGGGATCTTCATCAGCACTGTGGAGCCTGGCTCTGTGGAAGGTAAACATCTACATGTAGAAAGGAAAACAAGTCCATTGTTAATAACCATACTAACATGGAAATTTAGCTCCAGTATTCCAGGATCATAATTTCAGGGGAGACTATGTCAAGGGAATTGTTCTGTTTCGTTGATTGGAACATTTCCTAATTGCTCTGAAAAAAAGGATCGACAAAAATGTTGTGCAGGTATCTGCACAGTGCATGTTCATGAAATATCTAAAAACATTTCAAGAATTTGGGCAACAAAAGTATGTAGCAAACAGCTTTTGTAGAAAGTATACATGTACATTTAGATATGTACTAGTAGTGGGCATAGAGTGCTCATAATAACTAATAAACCAGTCAAGAGCTAAACCTTGCTTTGAAAAGCCTGATAAAAATCTCCTTTAATGTACATGTACCTCGACAGTGTTGAATCCATCAATGTCAGTGTACAGGTGTAATTCATGCCTCCTTAAGAGGCCAAGGTTAAACTCCAAGGCATTTTTTGTTGAGTTTGCCGTATCCTCCACAGTATGGAAACAACTACCACTTTTATTATATTTGAACCTATTCAAGACATTAACATTAGCAATCTTGCAAAGTCCTCCGTAAACCTGATGTAGGTTGTAGGATATGGCAGTGTGTTAGGCTTTAAGAAACCAACTTCTCTTGCACCAAAATTTTCCCTCTGATTTGCATGCAGAATTGCTTGGATTAAGCCCCGGGGACCAGATCCTGGAGGTTAACAACATCAGCTTTGACAACATCAGCAGCAGCAGTGCGAGCATGGTGCTGCAGGGGAGCAGCCGGCTCAGGCTGAAGGTGAAGCAGTCCGGCTGGGTACAGGGACACCGCATTGCCAAGGAGAAGACAACCTGGTAAGTCCCGTCCCCTTTTTCTTTTATGGTGGAGAGGTCAGCGTTTAATAAGTCTGTAAAGTGTGAGCCTTGTTTGATGACCTTCACTGGTGAGTGTGAGGACTGAGGTATAAAAGGGCCAAAGAAGTACAGGCATAATTTTTCATAGTATTGCAAATAAACTGGGAAATGCAGAAACCATCAACATCATGGGAGTTTTGTAAGCCAACAGAGGCACTTTCATGCAATAACAATTCTCCTTTGGGAAGCATTTTGCTACATGAGGACCGAAGTGTGAGTTCATTTTGAAACACCAAGTGTAGTGCAAAGGAATTTACTACATGTGAGTGTTGCACGGTTGGTTCACTCAGTGGTTCTCGTGTTAATGCCTTTTACACACATACATGTAATTGAGCCTGTGACGTATTCACTTATGTATTCTCTATCATGAAGGGCAAGGCACTATTTTTCTTCTTTCGATTTCCCACAAACTAAGCACAGGTATTTACCGCAGAGGACAAAATTAAACAAGTGAAGGACTGGCCACATAGAAGGGTCAGGATCTCTCAGTCCTTTTGTGTGTTTTCCTTCTGTGATCAAGTGAAATAAGTACACACTTGTTAACAAATGTTTTTTGAAGTGTATAGTGAAGTTATTTTCAGTTGAAAATCGAAGTTGAGACCCCCACCTCCCACATTTCTGTGTGTTGCATGCCTACATGTACATGTATGATATTTTAGGTTTGACACTGTACGAAGGAAGATAGTCGCTGGAGAGTTCAACGACGTGGACCCTTCCCACGCTGCCATGGGAGGCACGCGGCTGCTCAGCGGAGGTGACGAGAGGCGAGTCATCATCACCCCATCGCCACGGCGATGCATTGGCTTCAACATCCGGGGAGGGATGGAGTATGGTGTGGGCATTTACGTATCCAAGTAGGTCCCTGTTGAGGGGTGTGTGTGAAAACGTTGACTTCCTGTGTTGAGTGGAATATAGCCCTGGGGTCCCATGTCTTGCAGCGTTTTGAAACACTCCACACTTTTGCAAAAATTTTCTGTCTTAAAGAACTTTTCCATTTGTGCTTTGCAAGTTCAGTGTTTTTCTCTTGTTAGTTGGATGTGTTATGTTGCAATTTTTAAAACAGATGCATTGCTTTTCAAATGAGTGATTTTTTTTGGCACATTTTTAAATGGTATTTGAATTTTGGTAGTCCAAAATTACTCTCAGTTGCGTTGAACTGAGGGTGTTTGTTGGTGAATAGTGTTATACACTTTTTCCTGAGTCTGATATGTAATTATTGCTGTTATTTCTTAAATACTTTTGCTGGTGTTGCAGCCAAGTCCACACAAATCCATCACAGGTATCCACTCTGAAGTCAAAACATCAGCTCTTCTAATCAACTATGACAAGGCATTGTCTATCATTATTCATTCCCTGTGACATTTGATGTGTAGTTTGACTCTTGATAAAGTCAACTGCAACTCTGACTGTTAGCTGCAGTATGTATCCGGAAATTTTTCCCTGATTCCCAGAGTTGACAAGGGTGGGCTAGCAGAGGCCCACGGCATCTCTGTGGGTGATCAGATTATTGATGTGAATGGAGTGTCGACAGAGAGCGCCACCCACGCCCAGGCGGTGCAGCTGATACGCAACCAGCCGTGTCTGATCATGACCATTCGGAGTGTCAACCGGTACCCGGCCTACAAGGAACTATGTGAGGACTACGGATGGGCAGACAGGGATACCCAACACAAACGTGAGATTGCATAATCGCACTTAATCATCCTAAAAAGAACATTAACCACTTCTTGCTGGGTGGAATTTGCATATGTGGGATGAGTTCTCTGGGCAATTTTCAAGATTTTCTGTTTTCAAAATTCTTTAAAAATTTATAACTTCATTTACTGGAAGCTTACACCCACACAAATGACTGTCCGGTGGCTACTCTAATCTGACAGGTAACCTCCATTGATGCCCAAGTATTGCAGCCGGGCCTGCCACCCAGTATAGAGAGCCCAGATTGTGCAGTGTTGTGTAATTTCCTTTGTTCCTGAAATTGGCCTGTTGCTGAATGGCAGTGGTGTCTTTTCAAATGCAGTCAGATTAGCGTGCAGCAGTACTGTATTGCTCATTTCTTGAGTACTAGAGCGCTTTTGTCCCCGCTGATAATCCGTGGGCGCTGCATGCTGCAAACAGTGGTATACTGTTTTAAAACAATGGCAGATTACCTCCGCTAATGCCAGCTGAAAAATGATGGCAGTTCCCAGCAGCTCGTTTTTTTGTTCAGAGAACGGTCTTTTGTTACAAGGCCCAGTTCCTTTGTCCGAAACCCAAGGTGCCTGGTACCGCGAGCCCTGGCACCAAGTGGTTATATAAAGGTGGATGGTACTTGTTCCACACAAATTGCTTACAGTAAACCTGAAGGAAATTCTGTTAAAGGAGACTCACTTTGCACATCAGAATAAGTTTTCTTAGGAAGGATAAAGGGTGAGACTTTTTTTTTAAAGTGAAATAATAACATTTTTGTATGTACTTCAGGGCGACACAGTTCCTCACCCACTTCAGGCACAACGCCCCTGACCCACACAGAACTCATTGACGCTATCCCAGTGGAGGTAGCTGAACAGTACACCCAGACGCATGCACACAACGAGAGCAACAACTGGGCACCCAACCAATCAATTACCATGTCACCTACCCCAATCCCAAAGTCATCCAGGTCGTCAGTAGCAACAGAAACAACATCCCTAATACAGGTAATGGTAAAGGAAAGTCCATGTAAATAATAAGTCTACCATCCCTCCCGCGCGGAAACAAAAGACGGTGTCTTTTTATATTGTGAAGATGTCCCTTTGGTGGTGATTCACTTTCGACGGGTTCATCTTATTTCAATTGAATAACATTTATATCCACATTGTAGAGGCACTAATCTAAAGCCAAAGCTTCCGGTGGATATGCCAAACAGTACAGGAGAAACAAGACAATGCCGATTAACGAATCTAGAAATAATAACTATAATTAAGGACCCATGAGTTCAACAAAGCAAACAAGACGAAAGAAAATATGAAATTTAGACATTATAACTTTAACTGTATGCAGTTAAACGAGGGAGACATGACTGCAAATAACAGATCAGTAATTGTGAAACTAGCTTAAAAAAATGATGAATTACGCCCTTTGTACAAGCTGTACTGAACCTGTGCAACCGATTTCTATTGAAGTCTTTGAGTGTGAGTCAGGTGCCCAGTGGACATGGTTCCCAACACCTTCTCTCCTCTTGCTGCAAAGCAGATAATACGGATTCTATCTACACATGTGTATGTGCTATTTTTTGTTGACATGCCCTAAATTAGGGGGCATGTACGTGTACAGTATAAGTCTGCATGTCATGGCTTGTGAGATGACGTGATAAATTTTTCAAAGCACATTCATTTGTATGTAAAAAGCAATAACTGGATACTTGTTTTGATGTTTCTTTTGTTGCAGAAGCACGTGCCTCTACCATCCCAAGAACAAAAGTCTGCGGTGGAGCCTAAGCAGGCCAGTGACAGAGCAAGTAGCCCATCCCGGTCTGGAAACCAGACTATCATGGGTACCACTGCACTGACCAATGACAAGAGAATTGGACGGTCGCATAGCATGAAATTCCCTGGAGGTGAGAAAGCTATCCACGTTTTTTGTGCTTGTGTCTGCTTTCATGTTGGGTGACTTCAGAGCGTTCAGTTTGGATGAATTCATGGACATTCCTAAAAGTGCCACGATTGTGAGTGAGTAGTTCCTTTGTGTGGATTTCACAGAGAAAGAGTTGCCAGTGTTTGAGAAGGAGATGCAGGGAAAAGAAAGTCGGCGAGTACAGAGGAACCGCACATTCAGGGAGATCCTCTTTGGTATGAAGATGAAGAGCAGAGACAAGAAGGAGAAGGCAGAGAGGCAAAGGGACAAAAAAGCCGCTGACAGTAAGTTGGATTCAGATGCACGAAACTACTGAGCAAAATGCATTTGCTCAGTATGATACATTGAATGCTTAACAGTGACAGGTTACCAACCAAATTATCAAAGCAATATGTATTACTTTTTCTGGTTGTCCGCTGAATTTTTGCGTAGCACGTTAAGCAGCACTTGGACTTGGTTGCCATCTTTCTTTGCCAAAAAAATCAAGTCGTTTACTAAATTGATCTTTATTACCTGCTCAAAGTTCCATAGTTTTTTGTCTTTGTTTTTTGTTCCAAAACCTGAGTTGTATCTCGATGTGGACAATAAAACATGAAGTGTCTGTACTCTTAACCACTTCCTGCCGGGGACTCTGGAATCGGAGACATATGGCCCGGGTCTCCGAACTCGGACCACTGGGGAGAAAAGCGCTCCACCACCGCAGTGATGAGCCACACAGCACCGTTGCACGCTAATCTGGCCCCTATTGAAAAGAGGTCAGCAGTGCACTGAGCCAGGTTCGTGGACAAAAGACAGTTATACAACACCGCACAATCTGGGCTCTGTTTACAAGGCTGCTGGCCTGGCTGAAATACTCAGGCATCAATGAAGGTCACCTGTCAACTTAGAGTAGTGCCTAAAGATTACTTCGTGCAGCTATAACCGACCGTTAAATGAAATGATGAATTTTTGAAGGATTTTGAAAATGGAAAAAATGACAGTCATGCCGGCCCAGCATCATCAACATTGAAAAATGCCCCGGCAGGAAGTGGTTAACACTTGTTTTCATGTGTATATAGATCCAAAGCGCATCAAAAAGAGATACCCCTCAGCAGCAGCGTATGCCAGTCTGAACAAGAAACCTTCAGTGGAGCAGCAACAGGTTGGCGGTAATGTTAACCAGTCAGAGGTTATGACAGCTAGCTGGGCCACAAGAAGGCCTAACGAAAGAGAGTCTGTCGGTAAGTTTTCTTCTTACCTACCTGCACTTCTGGTTTGTTTGCCAATATCTTATCCCTTGCAAACTTTTTGGTTGACTTACCAGAGCTGATAAGCAGAAAATATTGTTTAATGAACTTACATTAAGTAGTCATGGGCCATTCTTTTAAAGTGCATTTCACACAAATCTGATTTCTTCATTGTTATATCTGCTCACCGGGCATTAAACATTCCTAAAGACCACCTCAGCTTCCTTTTTAGTATAAAGCTCAATGCAGCCAATCAAGGTGCAATGCTGGTAGTCGACACAGTAACCATATCCCTGCCCTCACAAATACCCATTTATATTCCTGGATGGAGAGAAGCAAGTCGTGGTAAATTGACTTGCCCAGGGTCACACCTTGCACCAAGCTGCTGGATTTGAACCCCTGACACTATGGTTGGGAATTTTAAACCCTAACTACCAGGCCTTACTTTCTGAGTGTTGGCCAAGTCAGACCTTTGACTTGGTAACACTAAATCAAGTCCACCCAACTCTGATGCCTTATGTAACATCTGTGAAGGATTTTGTTTTTGGTGTTTTTATTTCTGAATTACAATTTTCAATTTTTCTGTTAAAACCCCCCAGCAAACTCCAATCCAGGCAGTATTGCTCGCCGTCGCAGTTCCAGTCCAGTCAGTACTTTCCTCCCTCAGCAAGTGACCACTGCAGACGCCCAGCAGCCAACAACAACTGCATTCATGCATGGCGCAGGCACTCAGCTCATGTACTCAGAGGCTTGCTATGCCAGCGCCATGAACGTCCTGGAGGACATGGCCAAGAAGCTGCTGAATGAGGACGAACGAGCGGCCATCATGAGGCACGTCCGATGGGTGAGTCGCCAAAAGCCAGAACTGATATTATAGAAATGTTCATGACTCAGTTAGACTGTGTAGCATAAGTGCTGATACAAGCTTTGTAAATGCTTGAACTTTCTGCTCTTGGCTGCAATCGAAATTCAATCTAAATGTGATGTAACCTATCAAAATAAGTCACAAATCGCCAGAGACACTGCTGAGTTGAAGGCCTTTGCAAGAACCAGGCATAATGTAACATGTAACATTTTTCACCCACATATTGTCCATTTTCATCATGTCGCCAAACTGAGTGAATACTTCAAAACAAAGACTAAAGTTTGCCCTATCTAATGGAAACCTAATGCACAGTTGCTGAAAAAAAGACTATTTTGTTGGATGTGTGTCCTCTTTCCTCTTCTAGTACCACCAGGAGGGTCGCATTGAGAACCTAGTCTTACCCATCCTGGCCATTCTCGACAAGCCAGAGAAAGTTCTGCTACTGAGGGAGGTCCGTGGCGTGGTGGCCCCCTCAGACCTGGGCCGCTTTGACAGCATGGTGTCCAGGAGGGAACTCCAGGCATATGAACAGCTGCAGTTTGGACGGAAAGGTTAGTCTTTGAGATTTGTCACTCAAAGGGGAAATTTTGGTAGCCTTATTGGTAAAAGTATTTTTAAATGGGCAAGGACAAATTCTCTGCCATCCACATCTTCGGCACTGGTGAAAGTATGACGGTTTGCAAACTGAAAAGGAGATTGCTGTAGTCGAGTGCATCCCAGGTCCTGTCACAAGCCCTTCACAGGTGCTTCCAAAAGACCAGTTATGAGTTACAGGGTGAACAGTGACAAAGGAATGCTTTTGTTTCAGCTCAGCTGAAAGCTTGTGACTTAGCTTGAGACTGGCTAATGTGTGATGAACTTGGAGGGACTTGTGATTGACTCAAATACAAAACTGTTTGGAGCAGGGTTGAATTTGTACAAAAACATCTGCAGGTGAGATTGAATGTTGGCATTTGCAAGTCTAGAAGGCGAGACAGCTGATATAAAACTTGTTGATTTCATAGTGCATGCTGCAGTGCACAGGGTAAAGTTAGAACTCATATGCATGTGCCAAGCTGGGCGTAAGTGTGAGGTATGAGAGACTGAATTTCATTGGAGTCCAAATGGCATACAGCACCAGAGCAGCTGGAAGATGTGCATGTATTCACTATAGGCAGAGAGGACCTAGCTTTAGCACCGCCCACATCTCTAAACACCAGTTCAGCTAACATTGCATTGAAATGGAAACTGCGCTTGCTGTGAACTCCACTGCAAGATTATTTTATATCTTTGGCCATGTCGAATTTTTTGCGTTCTTTAGATCTGTCACAGCCACTGAATTCCATGAGGCGAAATTCAGTTGGCAAGCCAAGGAAGACAATATTGGAGCCTAAACCAGGTAAGTGCAGTCCAATTGGCAGAATGCCCACCAAGACATCAAACTATAGATCTTGCTTAAACTGTAGCTCTCGTAAGCATGCATTTAGTTCTTGCTTTGCAGCAAGCCATTGAGTTACATTCAGATGTTGGTTTAAGGAGATTGTGGTAAAGCCATGGTTCATCATTTGGCAACAGACGCTAACTGTATGCCCTTTTGGGAGATCGTCAGAAATGGGGCTAGATCGTTGAAAGTTGAACTTTGCCACTATTAGCTTACCAGGGATGTGAGGTCTCTTAAAGGCAAGTTACAATGATTGTGCCATCAGGCTTGAAGTGGAGAATTGAGAAGTTTAAAAAGTTCTTTGCTGAAATGCCAAGCGGGTTAAAGTTGACATGTCATGATGCATAATGTTGTTGTCTGTGTGTTCAATGAAGTGTCGACAGTTGGCATCCGTACATTATAAGTATCCGGAATTCAAACGGAGTTACTTTGACTAGAAGCCAAAGTTTCAAATTCTGAAGTATCCTGTTCTGTCACAGATCAAAAGCACAAGGAATTTAGAACGTATTCAGGGAGGTCCTTTGCCAAAATACCAAGCTATATATGCTATTTCTTTCAGTGATTTTTACAAAGTGGAACCAATCAGCTTAGTAGGTTATGAATACTGGAGAGTCAAAAGAGATCACTGTCATTGGAGCTCAATGATTGTAGTTTCTGAAAAATCCTTTTTGTTTACAGATCAAGAGGGAAAGTTCCTCTTGCAGACCCAGGAAGACATTGAGCAGGACAGGCGTCGACAACATGAGCTGGAGGAACTACGGAGGGAGAATCAAAGTAAGAAGTCCGGCTACATTGACCAGGGGAAAGGTGAAGGTGAGGAGTCAGGAACTGAGGATGACAACTCTCTGCACAACAGTGACATTGCTATGTCAATGTTCGACAACCCTGGCAAGAGTAATTTTGCAGAGCCTGAAATGAAGACTGGATCGCCCGACTTTAAGGAGGGCAGCAAGACCTCAAATGCATCTCTAGCTTCGACTGGAGAAGAGAGCGATGTTGTTGTTGCGGTCCGAGAGAGCATCGTCGAGAAATTGCCTGTCACCTTGGACAAGCATCAGCAGAGTACATCAGAGGAACAGAATTTAGGAGTGGCACTGAAGGAAGGAGGCGAAGAGAATTCTGCATTGGGAAGCACAGAGAAGGATGGAAAGAGAGCAACGGATTGGTCCGATGAGAATTTGCTACCCATAGTTCTTGTGCAAGATGAAGTGAAGGAAGAGGAGAAAGAGAGATGGGTGCTGCCCAGGATTGAGGACGACACCTTGGAGACTGATGATGTCTCGCCCCAAGCCCCTATGGTCTATGATGCTGAGATATATGGACTTGATGGAAGTGAGGACGGTGAGGAGGTTGACCTTCCCAAGTTTGAAGATGGGTCTTCAGACAGTGATGCTGACAGCAGTGCTCCTGAGGACTCTCTCAAGCCCAACAAGAGCGGCTTGTACAGTCTGATCCAGACAAACAGTGACTCCAGACGAGGTGTTGCTACCAACTCCACAGCGACGTCCCCGGCATGGTCCTCACCGGATGCTTTCTCCCCTGTCAGTGAGATGACCCTGCCACCCACGCCCACATCCTCAGTAGGCAGTCCATTGTCTCCAGCTGTCCCCAAGACCCCTCCCAACACGGTTCGCTCCCCACTCATCCCGTCCAGCAACGAGTCAGCATCAGGGACCTATGACGCGCCAGTTGCTGAGGAGCCGATCTATGCTAAAGTGGATCTGAGCCGGAAGAAATCAAAGCAGCCAGTCAAGGACAGTCTGTCAGTGGAGGGGTCAGTGGATGGGTCTCATGATAGTGCAGACAGCGATCGTCGCAGCCCATTCAGAGTGACCTTTACTGAGTACAGAGGTTCTCCCGTGCCATCCAGAAAGGGCATTTTGTAAGTCACAAAAATCACTTGCTGTCAGATTTAGGGTATAGAATCGCAGCAAATTAGTTTTTAAACTCTTTACATGGTTTGAAATATAACACAGAGTAGGAAACTAGGGGCACATTCTCTATTCATAAAGAACTCTAAGACATTGAGGCCTGGTCTTTGCAGTGCAAAATCATGTCCTCCCAATTCAGATGTTGGAAATGTTGGGATTGTAAGGCGAAGAACTAGAAGACAAACTGATGGAGAGTTTTCTGATGGTTTTCAACATTGTGTGGTTGTCAGTTGTGTAAGGTGTAAAATTGTTTGAATGTAAGGTGTAAAATTGGGTATTTTTACAGAGTTATGCCTATCATTGCCTAAACAGAAGAAAGTAGCTGAGTGATGCCTATCAAGACATTGGGATTTCTATGCGTTTCGGCCTCTGGTGAAAAAACGTTTCACTGACTGGGAACTGTTTGGGATTGTGTCAGTTTCTATGCAGTTTTGAAGCATGGCATCACATTGTGATCACAATGTAGTGGAAGAGTTTTGAATTCTGTAGGCTCTACACATATAATTATGTCAATATTTGCCTGGACTGTTTTGTTATGGGCCAAACTCATTCTGTCTGACAGGAAGAACAGTTTCCGCGAAGATGAGGCTCCCTCGGTAGAGAAGCGACGAGCCAACAGTGACTACATGGATATTGAGGACATCAACCTGGGTGAGCCAGCGCCATTCCAGGAGATTGATGCTGAGATGAAAAGCCGCATGGCCTCCTCACCCGGCACTGCCCAGGCTGAGGACAAAACAGTGGAACAACTCAAGACTGGAATGGAGACTATGACGGTCACCTTGAGCAAAAGCAGGCCCTCATTGGGTAAGCACTGTGTCTGTGATTAAGTTGTTATGATTGTTAAAATAAAGTCCAGAGCAAAAGTTATGTGTGTGATACTGCAGGACTGCTGAGCCAATGCCGTGCTGCTCTCAAGCAAAAAAACATTGTCAGGCAAATTTAAGTGCTAGGCACACAATCAGATGGAAATCAGTGACAAGCAGTATGTGGTGTGGAATTTTTGACTGGTACCCCTGCATTGCTTAATAGCAGTTACTTGTACTTGGTGATATTTTGAGCTTGTCTTCCCCATAAATTGGCCCTGGATGAAGACAACAAACCATGGTATATCAGTGAATTAATGGCTTCAACATTGGAACAAGTCAATCAGCAAGTAATGGTGTAAACAGTCTTTAGTTTGGGCTAAGACGGTCTGTTCTGTTCCTGTGTTATCCCCAAAGTACAGTGGCTCGTATTCGCCAATTTGTTACACACTACCCCTTTTTCTTTCGGTGTTATATCGCCGTACTATGGCGTTATATCGCCCTACTATGGCGTTATATCGCCGTACTATTGCGATATATTGCCCTACTATTGCGATACATTGCCACAAAGTATGGCGATATATCGCCATAAAGTACGGCGATATAACGCCGTAGTACGGCGATATAACGCCATAGTAGGGCGATATAACGCCATAGTACGGCGTAGTACGGCGATATAACGCCATAGTAGGGCGATATAACGCCATAGTACGGCGATATAACGCCATAATACAGCAATATAACACCGAAAGAAAAAGGGGTCGTGTGTAACGAATTGGCGAATACGAGCCACCGTACCAAAGATACATGTAACTCTGTGTAGCTCTGTTTATTCCTGTTTTTCACCATTCACATGCATTTGTTCTGTGAAATCCTTTTTGATTCAGTTTACTTGTGTTAGAGTGACTTCAGTGAAAGGAAATCCAACACAATTTGTCCTATGCAAATTTGTGAGTAGCATGTGCTTGTTATCTTGCCTTGCACCCTGACTTGATACCACAGGCATCAGTGTTTCTGGAGGACGGGATAGCAAGCACCAGCCCGAGGTCAGAATTGATCGTGTATTTCCAGGGGGAGCAGCATCAGACAACGGAATCCTTCAGGTGAGCCAGACACAACAGGACATCATGTGAAACAGACCATTAGGCTTAAAAGTTAAGTTGGATGTCAGTTTTTGAGCAGAAGCAAAATTGTTGGTCTTATTCCAGACCTTAACACGATATATTCAGAATCCTCTGACCTCATTTTGGAGCTGTGGACAAGAACATGACTGATATCCCTGAACTAGATCAGAAGGATGACATGTTTGTTTTATTGTCCAAATTGATTGGATTTTGTTAGAGCTTTCTTTTGGAGTTTGTATCGTCAAAAAAGTAATATCCTTTGCATGACTGTGTATTTTCTCCATTCAGCAAGGTAGTCAATATTCAGTATGAGTTCTTGTTTTGTTTTCATAGCATCATTGCTGTAATTCAAATTGCAATACCTGTTTTTGTTGTTCGGTGGTGTTTTTTAGCATTACATTTTGCTACCTACATACATGTGCATTTCCACATTGGCTTGAATTAAGATACAGTAAGTGGCCTATCAGAAAAGAACAACAGGTGATGTATTTTATGTTTATAATGAGCAGCCTCATGACTTTTTCCCTCTCTAATCAGGCTGGTTGCGAGGTGCTTTTCGTGGACGGGGACTCCCTCCAGGATGTGACCCACCCGCAGGCTGTGGACATCATCAGGAAAGCCTACCATGACAAGAACCGAGGGACTATAGAGTTTGTGGTCAAGCAGCCCTTGGAGATGGACACACACCTCTGACGAGGGTCCAAAGACCAAGGTCAACCGTGGTGAAACTTATGAGATTGCGAGATTAATCAATAAGTGCCAAGGTTTCAACAGGCTGAACATGGAGGTCATTGGGAAGGCCGGTCACAAGTTCACAACCAAAAAATTTGATTGCAGAGTGTGTGGTTAAGCAACCGGCAGAGATGGATACACCTCTGAATAAAGAGTCTTTACATGTAAACCTCAGACACCAAGCAAGTCTATCACAGCAGGAGCAAGTCCGGGTGAGGCAGTCTTGAGATTATTGCAAAGTCTGCATGCACTAGAGACGGCACACTCCAAAGAAAAAAAATGGGTTGCCAGCATGCGCAAAACCCACAGCAAGATTCCTTGCTGACCAAGCATAGAATTTCTGTACTAGCACTGTATTTTACATAATGCCCAAGGGCAGAATTCTGTGGTTTCACAGCTGTAGCATGGAGCCCCATTGTTTTCCGGATTTCTTGCAGTGAGTGATGTTAAGCTGTATACACCATGATGTGGGTATATTAATACTAGTACTAGAGTGGTTCATATGGAATTAGGAGTTATTAATGATATATACGTGTAGTACATGACCAAAGAATTATGCTGCTTAATTTTAAGTAGTTTTTTTTTTGTTTGCAACTGGTGTTAATTTTTCCTTCTGTAACAAAATCTAGAAAGCAGAATTTGAAGAAGTGGTACCATTCTTGACTGTATACACATTAAATTCCTCTGACCAATAAGCTTCATTCATGCGATGGACATTTTGGAAAGTGCTCCCCGAATCCATTTCATTTATAGACCTAAAAATGATGTCATGCTTTGTCGACGTGCACTTTCTTATAGGAGCTTGATGGATAAGTCCCACCTCACTGCCGTAGGGAAGTGCACATGTAGCAAAGTGTGACGTCACCATATTACCAGTCTGTTGAGCGCTCTGAAATGGGGAAGTCTATTTTGCTGTGATTACAGGTGAAACCTCACTTTGAAAAATGTTTTTCTGTGAAAAAAATAAGGTGACCTTACTTCTTATCCACTTTTTAACTACCCATTAGAGCACAAGGATGGTATCTTATAATTTGTCCCAGTTGAATTATCTTTGTCCCCGTGCATATTAATTTTTGGGGGGGAAAATTTATAGAGATCTCATATTCAATTCAAGATGGCAGAAATATGAATAAGGCCAATCAGGAACAAAAGAGGGCGTGTTTAGAAATGAAATTGACAGTCATTTGGTATGCATTCACTGTATAGGTGTGCAAGTTTATGCTCGTTTGACGTGGAGCATGCTGAGTATGCGCAACAAATGTAGTTGGGAACATATTGTCTTTGCAAGCACACAAAACACATGCTAGTACCCGGTTGGAAAACTTGGTACCAGCTGCTGTTCTTTCGCTGGTGAGGGTGCACTTCAGCTCAGGGTGGATAGGGTTATACAACTTGCTGTAATACATCTGAGTCTCATGATTATAAAGAATATTAGTGACATGCATGACTGTAATGCCACCTCAGTCATGGCATCTCTTTAAGATTTTGTCTTTACATTGACTCTAGAAATGGGATGATTGTTGCTTTCATTTGTTATAACATGAATAATTTATTCTACAGAATTCTTTTTGGCAAAGTGCACGCTGCAAGTTTACATTCTTTGGTAAAATTGGGGTTTTGAAGGCACAGAGGAAAATTTATAGCTGCATTTCCATCAAGAGTTTTATGGAGCAGTTTAGCCAAATCTTTCAAATATGGCTATTTTCCAATGATGAAATTTTTGAAGAAAAATATACTTGTTCCCGTTTCTACATTTTGGTATTCTTTACCACAGTAGCATTACTATGATGGCTCAATTCTTAAATGCCTTTGTATACAACTTGGAAAAACTATTTGAAATATATAAATACATGTATAGATATCTAAACTGAAGTTTTTACAAGGTTTGCCGTATGATACTTGTGTGTGGTATTTTCTCATAGTATTTTTGTACTCGGGATGTCTTAACACTTTCTTATCAAGCCTGGCAGTCTTTCACTGACCTAGTTCTTTCATGAAAGTATTTGGTATTCAGAAATGCTGTTCTTTAATTGTAGTCAGATTGTGTTCGAATGTTTTTATGTACAGTATAATATGTGTGAAATTGTCGACCCAATGCACGTTTGGAAAGGGTCAACAAATTTCGTGCGTTATGATTGGCCAACGTGTTGCAAACTCTTGGTGGCGCACTATCGTAAATCGCACGTATTCTTATTAATTTTCAAAGTACTGTATGTGTAATCTTCTTTTTTTAAATTCAAATTCCAAGAAAATGTTTTAGGTGTACATAGTGTTGTCAGGATGCCTTTTCAGATGTTGGATATATATCTGTGTCTGTTAACTAATTTTTCCTATGCTATGCTGAGATGAATCCCAAACATTATGCCCCAGGTATTTCATGAGATACACATATGAAAATGTGTCTTTAACCAAAATGGTCTCGACCTCAATCCCATAGAAAAACTGCAAGGATGCTGGATGATCCATAGAACAAACCAGACATCAAGCAGGCCACTGTTGTCTTGAATCCACGACCCGAGATTCCTATTGACGATATATTGACTCGTTGCTTGCAGGACCAATCACTAATCTTTAAAATACACATATCATGAAAATACCTGTTTTTTATTTCAACTTCTAAGATCCAAATGGAAGCATATGTTTTTTTTCTACAGTTTGGCCAGTTGTTTTTACAGTGGTGGAGAGCCCACTCACATACTTGATTTGAAAACAACAATGGGTTTGGAATCCCATCATTCCAAGAATGAGATGATTAAAATCAATTGGAAGAAAAGCTTCCATTCCCCTTAATGTTGAGCATATAATCTGTATGGAATGTACAGCATAAAAATTGGAATATTAAAAGATGCAAACAAAATCCATCTTTCTGATGAGGACAAAAGCTGAACTTCTTGAGATTGAGGAAACACTGAAAAACTGGCATTAACTTTCTGCTAACATGTAACAACATCTTAAACGTAATCAACTATCACTTTTTGATAAACTATCCACATCAGTAGAACAAGTACAATGAATGTGTGATATACATTTACAGTGATTTCTTAGTATGATACATAAATTCCTTTCGGTGTTCTTGGATATATCAGGAATAAAACATACTTTTTCAACAAGAAAATATGCTGCAGTTATGAACAGCTATTAAATTTTAAGGACACCAGCTACACATTTGACAACAGACGTGAACAACATGGAGCATTCCTTAGTATTAAAAACCTGAGCTGTTAAAAAGTGACAATTCTGTGTGAATGCTTAGGCTGCATCCGAATCTCTTGTCTAGAGCTAGGTCTAGGTCTTCACTCCATTGGAAATGCGTGGAGATGCGCAGAGAATTGACCTAGCTGTAGCTCTGGAAGCCCGTTTCGGACACGGCCTCAGTTAGAAAGCAATGTGAGATTCCAAGCACAACATTTGATTCTCAAGGAGCCAAATTGGCAAAAATCCAGCCAGTTTGGAAGCCAAAGTGATGAATTTGCCTGTCTAACTAACTAACTGGTACTCGGACACCACAGAAATGGCTTTGGTTTTCAGCTGGTCAAGCTAACAAGACATTACAAAAAATGAGGAAGCCAGCTTGCCAAGGGACAATTGAATGCCTGCTCAAATAATAACATTTGCAATTACACTTTTGGACTTCAAACTGCATGGGAAACACAGGTGGCACCAAAACATGTATATTAGACAACTAGAGCACTACTACCAGTAGCCGTTACCAGCTCTTGTTGCCAAGTCACACACTGCTACATGTACCAAGTGAGACAAGCAACTGCAGTCATGTGCCTTGCTTAAGGTCACAAATATCCCCCCCCGTAGGTTCATCCATACATTTGGCTAAGACAGCCAGGGTAGCAAAAGCAATATGCCACCACTGATTCACCATGCATTCCAATGCTGATTAGGAAATTATTCATGACATCAATAGAGACAAATGATTCTGTCACATCAAGGTTTCATCTTTCCATATAAAGAACTTGGCATTCACAGACGACGTTTAATATTAAAAACTTTAACTATGTACAAATTACTAATAACACAGTAATACAGTGGTTGAGGTCCAACAATCCTAAATTTTCAAACATATTCTGATTCTCCTCTCAAAATCAATCCTCGTAATCTGGTGACCCTTTTCATAATACATTTAGCACCAATGGTTTCAAACAGTCTGTGAATACAAAAAGGAGTTTTTATGCAATTAATTTTTGTATGCAATTTCAGAAATGTCCTGCATACATGAAAACTATACAGCCTTTCACCAATTATTGGACACATTTTAAACTGCCATAATTTTTCAATTTAACCCTAAAAGAGCCCGGGGGCGTGGCAGACTCTGCCGCCCCCATTTTTCCTGATAATGCTGCAGTGCAGGTGCACCTTTAGGAGTTTTTACAGTACCTTTGTGCAGTCATTTTGACACCACTATTGTGAAAATCGGACGTACCGTTCTTGCACAGTGTGCATTTTTCTGGAGTCTTTCTTCTGTATACTTATACCACTTTGGTGCTCAATGCACGTTGGTTGATATGCATGTAGCCTTGAACTTCAAATGACTGTATCAACAAAATTATACCTCATGCCATTTTTAATGATAAGGAGTGTCTTTAGATGCATGCAAAGTTTCAAAGCCAGAGTGAGGCACAGCCAAGTTCTTAGGGGGTGGAATCCCCCCCCCCCCATGGGCCGAAATAACCCAGCTCTTTTAGGGTTAAAAGAATTGTATCAGTAACTTCCAGACATAAAATCTAAATTTCAAAATGTGTCCCAAGCCCCAGATGAAAAATCAAACACAACCTTACTTCAATTTTACTTTTCTTTTTTACAAATTATACAACGAAAAGGACCATAAAACTTCCTGTCATCTTTGGTGACTTTTTTTCAGTCATAAAAATCAGCTACAATGTATTTTTAAAGCAATTAAAACAAAATACAGCATATTTACTTTTTGAATGTATGACAACTCAGAACTAATGACCAACTGAGCTGTATTTTTGTTTGAATGTTCCAGGAAAGGTCACAATTTCTGCTTTCTCAGTAATCAACCCACTAATGGACTAATTGGATAGTCAACAGCAACTCAGTTATAAATGATGGTCACATCCAAGAGTTGTCTAATACCTCTCAAAAATCTGTAAAGAAAATCTCAAATTCTATCAACACAATCTGCTGAAACAACCAACTAGACCACCTCTTAAAATGTAGTACATCTTTTGAAATAGTCGGGAATCTTCCCAAAACTCGCTTCAGTTTGCGGTTCAACCAGGTACATGTACATTGTACACGTCCAAAAACACACAAAAAGCTTGAAACACATACTGTAATCAAGGGTATTAACCTTGACCATGCCAATAACCTCTTAATCTGCTGTGTGAGACACAACCTGGTGCTTGTTTTGTCACATTACAATTTCTATTGCAAAAGGGACAGGGAGCAAGGCTTTTCTGATAGAAAAATCCCAATATTCATCAGGTTTAGATGACATTCTGCAAGACTTGTATCAATAAAGTAGGGCATCAATCTTAAGCTATATACTTCTTGTTCAAAAGCACAGGCATTCTTCAATTTATTATAAATCTCATGAAACAAATTAACCTAAAGTAAACGAGTTAAGCCATTTTCCGTGTAGTTGTTTTCATCTAACAACATGCATGTGGTACTTACATGTACATGTATATCCCTAAGCTAAATACAGCAGGCATAAAAAGTACCAAAGAAAGTTGAGGACCACCACCTGCGTGCATGCTGCTGACCAACTCTGAGTTAAAGAAAACCCATGGTTTAGAAAAAAAAGGAAAAAAGAGAAAGGTGATCTAATTTGCGGATTGAGTTGGTTAAAGTATGGGGTGAGTTGTGACCTTATTTGAGCTGTACCACAGAGCAAACTATTACCCTACAATAATGAGTTGTTCCCTAGTTAAACCAAAAATAAAATATAAACCTTGTTACAACATAAGATCTGAACTGAACCAAATGTTACTGGTTCAGTCCTTATGGTCTAGTCTAATTTGGTTTTTTCTACCTTGTCTACAGTGGACGTGGGAACAAAAGTTAAGTGATTTTATTTAGACTTGAGTTTTCAATAAGTGAAGTTCTGGTACATTGGAGGTGTAAACTAGCCCAACTAGAATTGTCCACTGCTGAGGGAGTGGGTTTTTTATTCACAGCAGGGCAGAATCACTACCTGTCTACAATGGTGAGTTGTCAAGCAGAGTTGATGAAAGAACAGCAAGGATGTGATCTGACCACCTTCGTGTTGAACTAAGGCTGAAATCCCATTGAGTTGCTTGAAAAATAAAAGGACCATAAAAAGAAGCACTTAACTATTCTAATGCTACACTTCCCTGATCCTGATACTTAACTATTCTAATGCTACACTTCCCTGATCTTGACTGCATCAGTGGAGGTTTCTAAGCCCATTATTCACGCTAAGGAGACTAAAATGAATTGTGGAGGCAGTCTTCCTGAACTACATGTACAATGTCCAAGGGAGCTAGTCTACATCCTGAGTTGTCCTGTGGAGTTGATGAAAGAACCAAGACCAGGAACGAGACCCTTAGAGATGAGACTAAGGCCAGCATTCCTATGAGTTGATCAAATCTGTCTTAATATGATGTTTATAAAAAAACTGCAAACAATGACAAATGCTGTGATTCTGCACGTGCTCTGACTTGAGTTGTTGAAATTGGAACTGATTAGACATACTGTGCACACCTGCAAAGTTGTGGACTCCACAACTTCTATTTGTACATGTAGAATCAGAAAAAACAGAATTCTTAGTGGAAAACCCTAAGACATAATAAAATCCTGATGAATATTAGGTGCTTCCCTGTCCCTTTTGAATTCTCATTCTCAATATCAATGAGAAAATGTAATACAAACAAGACACATGTACATATATGTACCACGGGAACAAACGAATAGGAAGCATTCAGTGGCGAGTCCGAGTTATAAGTCTAATGTATTACATGCAGCACCGTCCATTAGGGTATAATATAGGGAATCAGAAAAAACTGACCATCCTGGATTAATGAATTTGTAGCAATCATGCCTTCTCTGAGTTGCCCCTTTCATGTGGGTCATGTGGGAAAAACGGCATTCAGCTTGGTCATTTTCCAAACTCTACCATGTTGCACATCTGAGTGGCATTGTACAAGCAGACAAAAATAAAGATCATAATGCACTCACGGATGTGTAATGTATACAGACTAATTACAGAATCAATTTCAAATCCAGAGCAGAAGTTCATGAATAAATCACTCTGTTGTGTGGGAACCGCTGTGATGTTGCGAAACAGAAACCACTTTGGGAAACAGACGGAAACAATCAGCTCCTGTTCCCTCGAACAACCCCTAGTCTTCCCACCCACGCTAATGGGGTTGAAACCCTGGTGATCAGATAACCCAGGGTAAACAGAAACCAGGCCTGCTACAAGAAATCAAAGCTCTGAATCACAAACTGGCCCCCTCGCTTCAGCAATCCCAACAAATCTAGTAAAGTGGCTCATTTGGAGCACCGGGTCATGGTCCAGGAGAGGTCCAGAGGGACTTGAGGTATGGCAGTATTGTCAAGGTTTCCCATGGAAGGATTTTTTATCGGCTTTGCTATCAGCTTTGCACATTATTCAATTTTTGGGTTAATAGTCAACTCTTCACAATTCCATTCAAATGTCACTTCCCACAATTTCAGCTAGTGATCTATGTACAAAAGCATACATGTAAGTTGGGTTGCACATTTCACAGTCAACCTTTCAATAACATGTATACAAAAAAAGATATTTTTCCTGTTTTACTGATAACCACCCTGACGGGACTATCAAGGAAAGGCTGAAATCCTACGAAGTGAGGAACACACAAGGGCTCTCTTTGTTGCTGTCTGGGCAACCATAAACAAATGCAATAAAAAAATTTTTAAAAAATCCCTGGCCTGGAAATAAACAATGAGTCGGATTATGTACAAAGATAAACAAGCCCGGGGAATGACTTTGGAAGTCAGAATGGAATACATACCTGGAGGATATTCAATTAAAATGAAACCTGTTAAATTTAGGCTGCCCTGGTGGGGGAGAGGGGGTTGTGTGGTAGTGAGACTGGATCACTCACCACAGATTCCCACACCTTTGCATGGTTTTCCCATAACCAAGTAATGATAATTTATCACCCAGTTCAGCTAAGTGAAGATCCAACTATACAATTGGTTAAGTTTGTCCCATTTTGTCAGATTTTCAAGGCTTGAGTAATGAATATACCAGTATATGTAAACAGTTTAACACTGAAGATAAATTGGTCTGCAATAAATTCCATAGCTTTTGTCATTGTAAACACATTCCAATTACTTCTTCCTGCAAAATTATAAATAAAAGTAGGCTACTGATCAAATACTTGTTTCAAATCTTTTCACCATTTTACGGTACACATATAAGTACTTCCTCATCGCTGATTTTGTTCCATTAGGCTCCCCATACCCATATTTTAATCCATTGTCAACAGGACCTGGAGAGAAAAAACCCATGAAACGAATAAATCCAAGACAAGGGTTTCCTTGTTTTCCCCTCCAGGCTTGAGATGGAGACTACACTGGACAATAAATCCCTTTCAATGACCCTGCAGCTCTTTTTTGTGGTTATGGCAAATGCAATGCACAAGAGCTGCCATTGTAAACTACAACCCCTGTGAATTCAATGTCAAGGGGGTGTTTTCAGGGAGCACAATTTAGTTGGGGGATTAGGTGAAAATGTGGTGATTGTTAATAGCCCTGAACTCTGCTGACCCAACACTTGTAGTGCTTCTGTTTTTGTGCTGTGTTCTGACCCCAGCTCAAGTGCTTTTCCAGACATCAAAAAGCAGTATGGGGCATACATGTACATGTACTGTACATGTAGGTTGTGTACACACGCACATACAGTATATGTACATGTATGTAAACATGTGCATGCAGAATGTACGCTTGCCACTGAAGGCAGAATGACCATGTTCATTCCTCATTGGCATTTTTAAAGCCCAAAACACAGCAGTAACATGTACATATAGATGCAATTCAGAAATAGATTTCTCCATCCACTTTTTCAATTACATATTTGTTCCTATGTTCACCACATATCATGGGCAGCATTCACAATTTCATAAACAAATAGATACTGCCAAAGATAAAGTGTACTGTTGTACATGTAGATGATTCTGATATCAGAACCTTTTTATATACCGGTAGTAACATTAAAAAAGTCACTTGGCATAACAACAATCTTCCAACCACACAATACAGTTTTCTTGTACAAAATTTCAGAGCAAAACATTCATGGCTCACTCAGCCTCAAGGCAATCCACAAAAATTTTTTATCCAAATTTCAAGTAAGCATCTCAGAAGCATCCGTTCCAACTTTAATCCGTTGAACTCTGAGGACTGTTCACTAGGGATATTTCTGGGTAAATAATTATATAACACTTTTGTATGTAGCCCCTACATGTACATTTAGATCAAGCACTGTAACTGGGCTCTAAATAGTCATATACATGGAGATAAATCCATGAATAATTGTGTACAAAAACAGTGTTTGATTCTGGTGGATAAAAGGCAGATTTGGGTTTTACCCAGCAGTCCGAAACATACAACCAGACCTGATAACTTCTGCACTGATAGCTCAGTTGGCTGCAAATGGATTGAAGGAGCTCTGTGTGACATGATTTGTTCTTTCTCAGCAGTGGCTGATCTCCTTGTGTTCTAATTCCATGGTCAGCTGCTGTAACTCGCTCTCCAGGCTGCGATTGCGGCGGCACATCTGCACATAATTCAGCTGCAGCTGCTTCTGATACTTGATCACCTTCTCCTTTTCCTCCTGCCAGACCCGCCGCTCCCGCCCGAAGGCTGCCTCCTGGCCCTGCAGCCGCTTCCTGGTATCTGCCAGCTGCTCCCGCAGGGACCCCACCTCCTCTTGGAGTCCAGAATCCTCAACTGTGGTCCCAGGGGGCCCTGAATTGGTGGCGGTAGCTCCTTGGGGAAGCTTGCCTGTCTTGCCCAGGTTGATCAGATTGGACTGGCTGGTGCTCAGGCTGCGGACCCCCTTGCTGATCTTGTCCAGTTTCTCCTTGTACATTGCACTTTCCTCTCTCAGGTCTGAGACTTGAGTGTGTAGCTCTGTGCACTCGCTCTTCAGCATGGCCACTTCTCTCTCCCACTCATCTGCCCTCCGCTGGGTGTCTTCAGAGTCTCTAGCCCGGCAACGAGGCTCAGATTTTTCCAGTTCCTCCCTCAGTGAAGCAATTTCAGACTCCCGTGATTTCACTTTGTCCATGAGGAAGCCAATCTCTGTCTCCCGCTGGCGCAACCTGTCCTGGAGGACCTGCTGCTCCTGCTCCTGCTCTTTGAGATGCACTTTCAAGTTGTGCGCATTGCTGTCACTCTTCTCCTGGAGGAGCACCAGCTCCCTCTTCAGCTGGAACACCTCCCGCTCCCGTGTGGTCAGCTTAACCTGCAAGTCCATGAAGTCACTCTCCAGCTGCCGCTGCAAGGGCGTCATCTTGTTGCCGCCCCCAGCTTTCCCACTGGACAGCTTGTTCCTGAGCATGCTGCGGTCCTTCTCTGCTTCGCTCAGCTTTTTCTGCAGCTTCTCAATCTCACTGCTCCTCTCCTTAAGGTTTTGTCGGAGCTTCGTAACCTCTTGGTCCTTATCCTCTTGTACCCTCCTGAGCTGCTCCTTCACCTGAGCAATTTCTTTCTCCCGCTGAGCCAGCTTTTCCTTCAAGCTGTTCGCATTGCTCGTAGGATTGCCTTTTCCTGGCAGCAGGCCTCCTCCTGATTTGGCCTTCTTCTGCAGCTGCTGGTTGAGTTTCTCCTGGACCTCTCTCAGGTATGCCACCTCACACCTCTCTTGACTCAGCTCTTTATCCTTGCTGCTGACCTTTGTCCTCAGCAGGGCCAGCTCCTCCTCCTGGAGCTTGACCTCCTGGGCCAGGTTCTCCTTGAGATCCCTCAAGTGGTTGGTCTCCACCCGGGCCTCACCAAGCTCCGCCTCCTTCTGTTTCAGGAGCCTCTTGCAGGCTTCTGGAGTCTCTTCCGTAGTCTGTCTCTCCTGCTTGAGTCTCTCCAGCTCTGCCTCCAGCGAGGCTACGGCCTTGGTCCGCTGGCTCAGCCGCTGCTCTTGGTAGGTGAGCTTGTTTCTCAGGTTGGAGATCTCCTGGGCCTTGAGGCTCAACTGCTCCTTGAGATTCCTGAGCTGCCATTTCAGGTCTTCCACCTCCTTACTGGGTGGATGCTGAGAGGCATCAGTTTTCTCCCGCAGAGATTTCTTCTCCTGTTCAAGCTTGTAAATCTGTACAGGAGACCAAAGTAGCTAGTTGTAAAAATCTTGTAAATTTATTAATTTTTTTAACATGGAATCTGATTTTGGAGAGAAACTGAGCAGGGAGAGTACACATTGGAGTTGGGTTAAAGTGGTTTTTTTTTTTGAAGGATTGGCCTTACCTGCGCTTGCAGTGAGTGACGAATCTTCCTGGAGGTATCCTCTTGTTCCTGGAGCTCCTTCCGCAGCCACGACGTCTCCTCGTTCCACACTCTGTGTTTCTCCTCATGAACTTTCAAAATGGCTGCCTCGTTGTTGTCCATGGTGTCCCGCAGTGTGGTCAGCTGTGCTTCCTTCTCCTGTTACGGGCACAGGGGGCGTAATGATTTCCCGTTAATCAAATTCTCAAGCATTACTTTCCAGGCATCACACAATAACTCTAGTGAAGAAACTGCTTTCATAAATCTATGTCCTGAGTCCAGTCCTAATATTTGGCAAGTTAAATGGCATATTGAATAAACAATCAAGACAACAAAGTTAGGAAGACCTTGAGGGACACTGGACCAAGGAGTTCAGGTTAAGCAAGCTTGATTGGGCTAGATGCACCAGTCCTGTTTGAGTGAACTCAAACTGAAGGCATGTTGCTAATTCTTTGGGGAATACGGTTGGTGTAGTGGTTCTTTCCTTGCCTTCCACCTCTGCGGTCCGGGTTCGAATCCCGGCTCAGTCCACATGAGGGTTGGGTTTTCAGTCCCTACTTAATTCTGTGGGTTTTACCCATAATATTTCCTCCGGAGTTTTCCTCCCACCTTTAAAACTGTAACTGCTTCTCATTTCAATGTGCCTGAGTCTTCAAATTGATGAAGGTCGTGCATCTCTTGGAAGAAGGAGAAAGGCAATGATCACAAACAATTAGATCTACATGTACTTCCGAGATGTAAGATTGTGGAGAGGGGAGAAAAATGGACTTGACTTACCAGCACTTTCTGCCTGAGCGCAGCAATCTCATCCATCTCTGTCTCCTCCACGACCAAAGACACATGGGATGAGGATGAAGCTGATGACTTCCTGTCCACCCGGTTGCTGTTGTAATCCATCACGTGGCCGTAAGATGGGTTGACGTGACTGACGCGGACAGGCTTCTTGCCGCTGTTGCCGCTGCTCCCATTGCGGCTGCGATTGTCGACCTGGCTGCTGGACTGGCTGATGTGGCACCGCTTATAGTCTGGCAGCAGCTTATGGTTTTGGAGGTTCTGGGCGGTGCGGTTGAGGTAGTTCAGGGAATGCGCCGGCTGGAGGCGCCTGGGTTGGGCTGGCTGCTTGCCCCATGCCTAAACATTCCATTCCAACAAGAAATTAAGACTGTGGATTAGTATCTATTTAAAAAAATTAAGAACCTGTGATCCTAAACTTTAATACGAACAATGTCTCAGTGGAAAGATTCAGAGAGGTTTTGTTTTGCTCAAAGCAGGAAGAGAGAATATTGAGTTCTGTACATGTATGAAAAAACACTGCTTTGAATCCTGCAGAATTAAGCTGGGACCAAAAATTGCCATTTTTGGATTTTGTTGCATATGGTATGGGGCTTAGGAAATCCAAATGGTTTCAGGTTGCATGAAACGACATTTATGTGGGTCTGAAATAATTTTGAATTGAATGTGAGGCTGAGCTGGGGATGATCTTTGTAGGTTTATAAAACACTAAAAACAAGAATAGTTTTCTTATGATGACTGACATTTTTACTGTAATGCAAGCACCGCAGAAATGTGACCAACTTGACAGAAGATTACAAAAACTTCTTTCATGAATAATTCAGGGAAAAAATAATTCTGGGAAATGCTTGCCTGAGGAAGTGGCCTGGAGCCCAATCAGACCATATATCAGGAGTCCACATCAGGACTTCAAACTTTTACTATGAAAGGCTTTAATTAGCAATTTCAAACAGCAGCCAAAGTTTCAGCTTAAGGCACATCTTCAAAGCTGCTTGCTTTCTCTGCAGTGTTAGATACAATTTTTTTCTTGTCAAAGGTTGAGTATTAATGGCCAAAGTTGGTAATTATTTGCATTTTGTTGTCAATTCCAAGTGCTGGACATCTGGAAATGATAGATGGATAGTACATGTACTATACCTTTCAGACACACAAAAATGAAATGAGGTAAGAATATTGCCAGTACCTTGGTGTCCCCGTATGAAGGACCACGTGGTCCGTTGTCATGGTAGTTCTTCTGCTTGGGCGTAATGTCCTGCAGGGACAGACATTTCGTTGGCAACCCACTGAAGTGATTGCCAGCAAAGCTGTGCTGCTGCTGCGGGTGGTTGGTCAGCACGACGTCTGGGGGCTGTTGCTGCTTTTGTTGCTGCTGCATCGGCTGCTGCTGATGGGGACGATCACTGGGGTGGGGGTCTGGCATGCTGGCTGGCGAGCCGGGGAGGCTGCGCCGGGATGAGGTGCTGCAGGGGGAGTCTAAGGAGCGGGATGGGGATGCTGCCTTCAGGGGGACTGGACGGATCATACAATGCTGCTTGAACTGGTGAAAAAAACCCAGGAAAGAAGAAAAGACAGTTGACTTGGGCCTTGCCTTGAGTTTCAAGTACATGTACCTTCCCACAGTGACATGGTTGAATTCCTGACAAGCATCATGGTGAGTCCAGCCACAAGGCCTTTCACATGACCAGTTACATACAAGTAGTAATAAAAAGAATGAACAATGGCAAAGAAATGCTTTAGTCATAGTAAATATGAATGACTTGTGGCCTAGCTTAAGGATAATTTAGCTATGATAGATTTATGGCGGACTCAACTATAGCCCTGCTATATAACAGTTTTTGGGACATACGTGTGTAAACTACATGACGGGGCAATTTCACATATTTTGAGCAATACAGTGTTTTGTGTGTTTTCTTTGATGCTGGCCCTTAGGTTGTACAAAAAATTACACAGACATTGGAAGATTCAGGATTTTTAGTGCTATATGAATGGACTTTTAGTCGAAGTTTTGTCTGGTGCATAGAAATGAATCCACGGATCAGTTTTAAAAGCTAGCGTACATACTGGTATACATGTACCCCGATTAAAAGGAAGAAGACAACAAACAGTAAACCTTAGCCAATTTGCCTGCTAAAAAAACATCAGCTGGAAACCAGCGTTACAAAAATAAACAGTGCATGACTGTTTGGTAATTTAAAGTTGAGAAGAACTATGCTATGATATAAACAATTTATCTAAACTGGTAATCTGTTGGACAGGCAAGCATTTCATGCATGTACTGGTACCTTTTCAAGTTGGCCGCTCACTGGGGTAATTGTCGGAGGTCCTGTGCTGACCGGCCCCTCACCCCAGCTGTAGCCCCCAGAGACCAGCTCCTCGTGGTTGTAGGTTACGCTGCCCTCCCGGTATCCGCTGTCAACGAGTGGACTGGCCAGACTGCCCATGGGCATGGAAGCGTCCGGGGAGTCGCCGTCCGAGGCGGACTTGTAATGCTGCACGGGACCCAGGCCACTCCTGGCGAAGTTGTAGTATGTACTGTGCCTGACTCCGGGAGCGCATGTTTCCATGATATGTGGGGGCAAGGGCTCAGGAAGGGGAGTTCAGCAGCTGTCTCTGGAGAAATCAAGCCTGCAAACAGAGAGAAAATGTTCCTTGCATTGATTCCATTTCTATGTGACTCTTATGCCAAAGTACACAGAGTTAAGAAAAAAAGGAATGAACCCTTCCACATTAAACAAGTATAAATATGGAATAGAGAAAAAAGCTTCAATGACATGTTCCCCTATCAAAGTCAAGCACACTTGACAGCACAGAGAGTAAAAAACAAGGTTCACGACTGGTAATGTTCATGTCTCAGGTAACTGTGAAAACAGATTCAACATAATCTCAATAACAGATCACATCATAGGAAAATACATCATGGACGACAGACTCCACTGCATACCAGTACCTGGCTAGCATGTGTTGTTGATCCCCAATCCCTTGTAACAAATTTACTCTCTGGAAAAAGCAGTCATTTACTCCAAGAAACTTGACGGTTTCACAACTACATGTACCATACAGGAGCTCACCTTACATGTACTCAGCAGTGTAATGTGCATTTGTGTATGTTTGTGTACTGTACCTACATGTACCATACATGAGCTACATGTACAAGCATTATGTTCAGTAAAGGTCTCAGCCACTTTGTCAAATGATAAGCAAATCAGTGCTTTTAGCCTGGGGGATGACAATCTCATGACTTACTTTCAATTCGCTCAAATCTCTGCCCAGAATACTAAAAGATTATGTGGAGTAACTGTGATGGTAGTATCGATGAACTGAAAAACCTGTGGCTTTAATACAAACACATATGGCGTCATGTTGTCTGACCAATATCATAACCCTAAGGCATGGTGCTAAACTTGTTTTTTTAAACCATCACGTAATAAACCTGTGTGGCATTGAAAAACTAATGGCATCTTTCTTCTGCCGGTATTTCATTTCTCAGACAAACAGATACCGGTATGAAGGCAAAAATAACAAATTGTGTTTCATTTCACAACAAATAAACTCAGATGTGTTTGTCTCTAGTCCTATTGGATGGCAGCTGAGTCATGCAGTTAGTCGTTAACGACAAATATTTCTGACAGGGTAGCCACAGTATTGCCACTTATGGCACTATACATCAGATCACCAAATGAGTTTGGCAAAATAAACACCACCACTGTTCAGGTACTTAGTCTTTATTAAAGAATGAGTCAGCAGTAACAATAACAGAAAGGCTATAAAATCAAAAGGCAATTAACCATGCGTGGCCACATCCACATCATTTTAATAACTTGTTTAGGATTGACAATACCTGCACGAACACTGTTATTCTTGTAATTTCAATTACCTAAGTGTGAAGCAGTGACAAGTGGATAATATACAGTGTACATGTACATTGTACACTCCGTTGGTACCTATGTATGGTGCAATTATACATTACAATTATATAAAAATAGTGGTCTGACAAGAAGTTACAGCCAGGGCAAAATGCCACAGCTTTTGTCAACTGTAACAATGCATACATGAACATGTATGTATCTCATGCCGGTAGCAAGGAATTTCTTATCACATCGGCAGAAATGAGGCTTAGAATGCACGGCATTGGGTACTGTAGATACAGTCCATGCACATACATGTACATGTACCGGTATGTGTGTGATGTACTGTACATGTACCCTTATGTACCATTCACTTTTTTGCACGCCAATCATATTCTTGAAAACCGAATACTTCAGTCTATGGTTTTTGCGCCATACGCTCTGACACTTAAGAAAAACATGCCTTGCCATGCCAAAATCCCTTTGCAATCCCTTTGCAAGAGGAAGTTGTGTGATTGGTCAGAACATACTAGGGTAGACATGTGATGTTATGGTTTGTCCAAATCTGAAAATACTAAAAAAGCAAAAACAGAACCCCCCATACAGAAACTGTTTTCAACTACACATTATAATTTTTTTTTGGCTGGAAAAAAATCACAAATGCTGGCAGAGCAAACCTCAGCAAAGTACCGGAACGGTATGCAAATTTCTAAGTGCTCCTCATCAGGACCAAGAAAGTGCCAACAGGTGAGGTGGGCTGTGTTTGGATTGGCTAAGTGTTCCAGGTTTGGGTACAGGCCAGGTCAGTGTCAGTTCAAGTGACTGTGAATGAAGCGATCCATATACCACATCGGTATGTTCACATTACCTACATGTACATATACATGTACAATGTACATGTATTATGACAACCAAACAGTATACACATGAACTGATTCATGGCTACATGTAATCCTCAAAACTGTACGTCTGCCTATGAAAAGGTGGTACATGTGTGTTACAAATCAAGGACGGTAGCAGTAACGTTTGACATGTAACCTTACTGCACCTTTCATCTTAGTATTAAAACCAAATGCAAATTCTTGATTAGCAGCTTGCCAATCATGTGATGTTAGTATTAATAAAACTGTTTTCGTTTTTCATTTGAGCTCAGCTTGTAGTTAACAGCATGAGGCTCAGAGTAAGCCAAAGGGCTTCAAAATTGTTATCATACAGCACACAGCATCTCCAGTTATAATTGCAAGTATACAAACAAAACGAGTAACAGGTGGTACAATGTACATGTACATGTATGTTCAGTGACAAACAGCAGGTCTGTGGTCTCACTGGGGTTACCCTCCTCTCCTTGTCCTTCCAACTATAATATTACACATTTGGTGTGTGCAAAAACAATAATACACATGTATGTGTACCGGTACTGCAAACTATCGGTAATACACATCTTCACAGTGGCTGACAACAAGAGTAGAAAGTGGTTGAGAAAATCTGAAGACATATTGGCAAACAAGTCTGAATAAGTTGAACCACGCTAGTCTTTAGAGGTCTGGTGGTCGAAAGTGACCAACAGACTCAGGAAAAAAGTAACTGAGGGGGCAATTTCCGAGGATATTTCTAGTGTTTAAATTAAGTTAAAGTGGAAAAAAAAAGTAACCATGGTCTATGGGATTTTGGCAAACAATTCCAGTTCGAACAATGCTTCAGGGAGGGCACAGTATACATGTACATCAATGCATGTGCCGGGTTATGACACTTCATCAGCAAAAAGAATGGTTGTAATGGACCCTGGTATGGTTATGTACATGTACATGTACCAGTAGGCCCATCGAGTGTCACGCTGGGTGTGTGATGGGCACATCCACTTTTTGGGGAGTGTTCTGGCCTCTGTTGACCCTGTGTCTGCTTCACTGGCCCTCGGGGCCACAGTGGGGGTGTGGGGAGCTGCTGACAAATGCAGTGACAGAGAGGGCCTTTATGCCCTGCCCTGTCAGTGTGGAGGGAGGGGGCAGGGGTAGTGAGCAGAGATCTTGGTAATTAACCCTAACCCCCTAGGGACCATTGAAATCCTGCATAACCTTGTTGGATTCAGCGTGGTTAGGGTTAGGATGGGAAGGCTGGATAGGTCTGGTTAGGTTGGATATGGACAAAAAATTTCACTTACAATTTGTTTAAGCCCCAATTTTTCAGGCCTTGCCATGTTGGATGATATTTACCAATAAACATGTATGCATATCAGTACATGTACTGAACATTCAACTTTTACAAAGTTAACAAGAAAGACGAACCTTCAATTTTTGCCAAGAGCTTCTCCAATTTCACCATTCTCAGCATCTGGGAAATTGAACAATGGCTGCAATACAAGCTAAAGACAAGTATTTATAGGCACCTGGATGCATACCAGCAGGGTTCATAAAAATGTGAGAGCTGCCTTCATCAAATTACTCACAGTTCAGGAAATATTGTCAGGTCAGGCCCTTTCACTGACCCGAACTCAGATGCTTCCTCATCTGAGCAAAGAATGCAAGCCCATGTGTGTAGGTAGTAAGACAGATGGTAGTAAGACAGGATTGTCTAATTAATGAAGATGACCAATGTAAACAACAGCTGGACAGAAATAAGCAACCAACCTTGTTGGTCTACTGACAGACTTCTGAAGAATGACCACAGTACCATTAGGTGCTACAATCATTGATAATGTGCATATATTGATGATTAAGGAGGCATATAGTTCACTGACCCCAAGTCCTTAATGACAGAACACAATTAATATCTGTACTTGCAGGCTCACATCAAGCAGTATTTGTTTATAAAATTGCCCTGTTGTACTGTTTTTAAAAGTGCCATGCAACAGTGTAGTCCACTACACTGGATGAAAATGAATGATACATGTACATGTAAGATTAAAAAAAACTTACAACTCCAGACTATCATTGCCCTAAAAGTTATTTTAGGCAAAACGTACTTGACTGAGGAATTTTCAAGTACTTCAGCCTTATAAAAAATGGAATTTTTACAACACTGTGATAATTTGAAGTCTGGAATTTACATGCATTTTGTAATCTCACCTTTGTGCATTTACCGTGTGCATTCTCTGGCTTTGTTCGTGCACTCCTGAGCAGTTCAATATGAACTTGGCCAGTAAACCTGCTAATCAAAACAGTACAATGTATGGTATAGTACATGTTCACTATTTCAAGAGTGGCTTCACTCTACGTAAATGATGTACATGTACATGCATGTATGATACGGTATGATGTACTCTCCCATATGGTAAAAAACTTCAAACTTAATTAGGGTTTACCCTTAACTTTTTCTCACTTGCGGTTAAGTTGCCCACTGGACCAGCAGAGATGGCTTTTTAGTATTTCACTAGTCCACCAGCATTTTCACTAGTCAACAGTTCTTTTTTGGCAGTAGTGTTTTCTGCATCATGCATAACAGTGTGCACTTGGTGCTGACTGTTGTTTAACTGTTGATGAGTAATCATAAATGGCCATGGGACTTATGAATTTCCAGAATATTCATGATTATAACTCGACTCAAGCAAATTAAACACACAGACAAGGTGGTTGCCTGCTGAAAATGGTTTGTTTCATTCACAACAGTTTATGAACAAGTACAGTGCATGTATGGTCTGTATGTTCTTTGCAGTACGTACAGTACATGTACATGTACATATACACGCGTATACCATATGTACACCCAGCGAAATGTAAATGCAATGTACACACATGTGCATGTTTTGTACATGTTCATACACGACGTTCTCGACATTACATGTATTTGCAAAGTATAAAGTGTTTCTTTTTCATGGGGTTGCAGCTGCAGGGTGGGTTCTAATTATGTCATTCCTATACTCTTACTAACCCTAACCCCCTAGGCTCCTGCACTACAAAGCATACTGAACCTCAC
>NW_019091425.1:1230033-1273033 GCF_001949145.1 Acanthaster planci
GCCAAAACCTCACAAAACCTGCTGTTGGAGTATGGCAGGTTTTGGGCAGCTAGGGCTAATGTTATGTGTTCGTGTGTTAATTCTTTAGTACAGTATATATAAATCGTTTACTATTAACTGTGGGGATAGCTACTTGACAAGCTTTGCTTTTTAGTGATCCCCAACCACATGTTTTTCTTTACATTAGCGGTACCGGTACCTTTCGAGTATATTCTACTTTTGTATATATGTGGAAATGAAGTTGAAGAAGTTGACCGTGTCCTGTACCCATAGCGCACAAACCAAACATGAAATCATGACTGGGACATTGCTGGTGTCACAACTACCAATGACCAATCAGAGAAACCAGTAATTGCATTATTTACCGGTACATGCCCTTGTACCTGTAACATGTAGGGCGTATGTACTTTAACAGACAGTTATTCCAGGAAAGATGTCTACATACATGTACATGTACACGATGCAGATTTAAAACTACCATCTGCACCACCCTGCATATTTTCCACAAAACAAAGTAACGTTCACAGTGAGGTTACTGTACTTTTTAGGCATACATTAACGTGATAATGTAGATGGTAGAATTCATCTATAAAATTTTATTGCAGGGGATTCACCACAAAAGCCAATTTCAATCGAGCCAGTTTTTACAGGTTTTTTAATAATATTTCTGAATCATCCTTAAAATTAAAAAAATAAAGTGGCATCAGGTTCATCTTTATACTAAGTACATGTACATTGGTTCAATGAACATGTACATGTACAGTATATGATGTACATGTATTGTACTAGTTCAGAGCAATTAAGCGTACACACACTTACCAAAAACATACATATACATGTACATGTAAGCTCCTGACACATGCAGATGAATTGAAACATTTGTATTTTTAAACATTTTAATGGGGATGGGTTGGAAAAGCATGTATCAGCTTTATATCCACAAAGATAGGCAATACATCTAATTTGAACAACTAACAAACATGTTCTCAATTGTCCACAGATTCAAAATTCAAGTAAATTCAGACTACTCTTGAATCACGTGTCAATTTAGTCAACGAACCCAACCAACATGACTAACCAATTCTTTTAGTCCTTCCACAAAATTTAATTCCACGCCCTGATGGCACCCAAGAGAGATGACACTAATTAACTTGACACCCAAGTGGCCCCTACACCTTTCCAGCCAAGTGTTTTTTTTTCGCTCTGAAGAAGTTCAACCCCAATAAAGTACCAGGTGGCAGGGTGTTAAAAAAGTCACACAAGAGTACCCTTCAATTACCTCCAGTTCTGCAGGCCTCTGGCATGCCTCGCTGCATAATGCCTTTTTCTGCGCTATACTGGTCCTGTTCCGCACGGAGAATGCTTCATATATTCGAGCATAAGTGCAAGTTCTTGTCTGACTGCTTGATATTTTTGCGTAATTCTGGCTTTGTCTCCGCTATATCGGTCCTGTTAACACATGGAGAATGCTTCATATATTCGAGCATGAAAGATCAATAAAATTTCTAAATCCTGCAATCTTGGTGTCATCTGAAATTTTCATCATGAATCGTATTTTATGTCTCGGGCCTCATTTTTTTTAAACGTCATTAAGCAATACCAATTTTCTTTCGAGAACCTTGGTTTGAAGAGAAAATCCTTGAGCGTCGCCATTCGGTGGAGGGGCTCATAAATATTGAATGAAAAAGAGGGTGCACTATCTGGTTGATGTCAAAGGTCAAACAGGCCACAGCAAGATAATGACGGAAGCCACAAAATTGCCATGATCGGTATTTTGGACTGCGGTTTTTGGAAATGTACTTGAAAAAAATATGATCAGTCACGTTGTAAAATGATGATGGTTTGAGGGTGCTTTTTCACTCTTTATTAAAGCTTGTGTTGGTTTTGATTTTACTCGCTGCTTTTTTGCAGTAGATTTTTTTGACACTAATAACAGAATCAAATGACGTTTGCGACTGCCGACTTCGGGACCCAATTAATTGTGAGAGGTATTTTTAATTTCATGATTATGGTTTTAATATGTGTAAATATTATCACCTTTCACCACATATAAATATGTGTAAAATAACTGAGGGAATTATCACTCCTCGATAAATTTTATTGGCTAGGATTTCAACAGGTTGTTCCCGCCCGTCAAAAATGCTGACGTTCGAGACTTTAATTCATCAACTCCAATTAAGTTGAAAGATGGACATAGTCATCATTGTTTCAGATATCGGCCAGGACTTCCCTCATTACATCAGACATTGGAAATTAATTCCTTGCTATTCTCTTCAGGAAAAATGAACCCCCATGGTTGAACATTATTTAATGACCCATATTTTTAGGAACCTGCTACCGGTATACGCATTCCTGGACCTACATGTACATGTACCAGGGACTCATGTGCTCAGTTTCAGTCTGGGCATCTCAGATTTTACAAGGTACATGTATCTATTCCCTTCAAACCATATTCTATGAAAATCCAAATGCTGAGGATTTCTGTAGGGTTTTGTTGATCTGGGATCAACAAACATTTCTTCTCGCCATTCACTGCAATGTACCGTACTGGATTCAGTAAACACCATTCAGTATTTTATTCTTGTTGAAATTACATATGTACCCTAATTTCAGCAGGGTGCCTGTAGAAAAAACGTAGTGGGATTGGAGTAAACTGTACACATATGTACATGTACATGTACTTATACCTGTATACATGTACATGTATACTGTAGATGCATTGGTGTACATGTACCGGTAGGTAATTGCTGCTACCAAATGTGCATTTAGTTTTAGTGAATTTTTTTTTTTACTGTGCAGCAATGTTTGTTTTTACTAAGAAAACTCCAACTGGCCTCCTCATGACCTCCTCATGATTTTCAACTTCATTTGCATGCACAATGTACATGTACATGTAGGCTACCAGTACATGTACCGACAAGCGCCTTCCATCTGTACTGTACAGTATGCAAAGTACCGGTACGTACTGTAAGGGCCAATCAGGTTATGGCTCTTCGGGAAAGGTGGCATCAGCACCGTGCACAGCATCCAATACATGTGCATGTACATGCATGTATGCTTTCAGAATCTTTGGGGGCATATTGCTTGTCCCTAGTACATCATACACATGTACACATACTGAGTCATGTTCACGTGCAAGCACATGTACATGTATGGTATGAATGGCATAACTGCATACATCTATGGTTTATGGCATATAAATATTAAAAGGGGTCTGAAAATTAAATCTCAAATTCTTCATTATTTTGCCAACTGAATGCAATTTCATAAGACGTGTGGTCCCCGCCCCTCCTCATCTGAAAACCTCTTCGTCAATACAGACCCATACTCTATCATGTCTACATGTATGGCAGAGAATCCCCAGCTCCTGTACACCTAGCTCATATCTATAGAGGTCTGTATCACAATGACCTGAATCTTGATCAGTGACCATCACTGGTTCACTGATACCAAACCCTGCCCAATCATTCGACCAGCATTGAGATCACTGATCAAGATCCTGATCCACATGTGAAACAAACAGGCTTCTAGTCCTGTTGAATGGAACTGTGTTCTACAATTAGAAAGGGTCCTTGGAACACTATACAAAAACTCAAAAAAGTGCACTGCTCCCACCTGTTCACTTACTGCCATTATTACAAGGCACAATCTAAGAGCATCTGGCAAGACTGACCTCCAAATTAATCACTTCACAATATTCATCAGTCAATTTGGTTTCCCCTTCATCAGACCAGGCAGGGCTGCTCATTGGAAGACTGTGGACCATTTTACTAAATAAAATTTCAATGTCAATGTCCATGATTGTTCTATACATTTTTCAATTGCCACCTTGGCAAAAGGCCAATGCTATATTTCTCATTTAACAAGGGCAATGTACATGTACATGTACCATACATGTACATGTACACGTAAATACATGGAGAGAGTATGGGCCTCATAAAATTTTAAGACTAAAGGTACAGTACCTATAAATCTACAGTACAAGTACAATAATGTATGGTACCAGTACAAACATGTTCCGGCTGCATTTCAGAGAAAGTCAAGGGTTCAAGTCATGACCTTGTGAGTCACTAAATAAAGTCATTTTAATGTAAGTTTTAAATAATGAAAGTACACTGTACTTTATGACATGTTAACTACATGTACTACATGTAGTTTCATGAAAAATGACGGAAAGAAAAAAATTACTCGATTTTTTTTTGGGGGGGGATATGGACAATTCAAAACCTGAACCAAAATGTGTGTGGGGGGGAATTAAAAGTAATCAATCTGTGTTGATGTTTACTATGCTAGTACATACATTGTACCCATGCACAAAACATTCAAATCCTGTATGTACATTTAATGGAAAACACCCATGGATGCACGAAGGTGCAGATGTTACCATACTTACCCGGGGGGGGGGTATTACTGTAGCAACATGTACGGTACATGTGCATGTATCCTTTAAACAATCTTCTTCAGAAATCATAAGTGTACATGACAAAATAAATTAGTTTTTCCCACTCCACAGTCTCAAAAACTCCAGGTAGTACCCTACCAACTGGAATGAACGATGATGTAATCACCTCACATTACTGGTACAAGTCAGGGTATCATAATTGCTGGGCTGCTGTAGGCACAAATGAAGGCAAGGTCAGCTTATAAATGATTAACATACAGGTGAAGTCATTCATTCAGAAAAACCTCTGACCACAAAGAAAAGAATCTTTGTGGCATTCTGAAATAGGTTTTTGAGTTGAATAATCTAAGCATTAGTTGCAGAGCTGAATTAGCTTCAACTGTAATGGCGTGTATTGGCAAAGGAGAGAAAAAATTCAAAGTGCAGAATCTGTTTTGTGCTACGGTGCCACAGGCACTTCATTTAATGGCGCTAAGCCTGAAGCAGAAATTACCAGGAGGATTTAAAGGGTATTAATGGTAAGACTGGAAGAAGGGATACAAAGGGTGACCTCTCGAGTAGGGAAAAAATCACATCACTGGATTAAAGAAAGACCAGTTTCAAACAACTGGGGATGGAAGTGAGAGGTGGCATGCTTTGGGAAAATGAACAGGCTTTGCACAGCTGGCAGTGAAGCAAGGGGGGCGGATATAAGTTAATTATGAGGAAATCTACTCAACGCTGGGACTGATGAGTTCAAATACAGATGAGCTGTGATGTTCAGTAGGTGGAGCAGAAGTTCCATCTAACTGGTCTGCATGATATGCAGGTGGGCACACTGACAGACTTCAAAATACTTGAAAATTTTCCTCATCTGCCAGCACAGGTACATGTACAACTGTACATGTACATGTCAGACCTGTTTCCTTCTAACAGAAAGGTTCATGGTTTAGACTTGGAGTGCTAAACACAGCAACAGACAGAAACGTACATGTACAATGTATGCATGAAATGGTGCAGACATTTTCATCAATTTACACTGTCTGTGTGTGTAATTCTACCCCTGCCTACCTATTCTTGCACACTTTTTCATCTCAATAAAATTTAGGGGGAAGGCATTTGTGGGAGGAGGGTTACCAGCTGAAAGTAAACATGCACTGTTATACAAGTCATGTGCCCATGTACATGTGCATGTAGGTACACGTACATGTACATACATACATATATAAGCAATGAAAGCTTAGGTGTGGTAAAGAAATTCTTCAGATAACAATGGTAAACATCATATGAGACCCTAAAAGCTGGCCCATGGGTGTACAGTACCAGTACAGTACATGTTGCACATGAGTACGATTCTCCATGTGTTCATCAGGCCATTTCATTTTGATACACTTCAAGCAGTTTTAGCATGCTTTTCACTGATAGAAGCTGACAGTAACTACCCCTACGACTTTGTTGACACTGACTTTTATGAACTGACAACTTCTTCTGGTGGCTACATGCTGGATTAAAAGCCCAGAAGAATGGGGTTGCTAGGCAAGTCTGACGACCATGCCTGTCCATTCTCTTGACCTCTGACGCCTGTGGATTTCAACCTGGCAACCAGAAAATTGTTCAGCTTTGCTTAATTCAGACCATAAATATCAAATCAGGCCCTCCTGTTATGGGTGTCAGGTGACAGTCCAGATTAGACCTCCAAACAGTAATCCCATTACTAATGGGATGTTCATCATACAATGTACATGTAAATGTACATGTACTGGCACAACTTGGCATTAGTTGTTATGTATGTAAATTGCACATTGAGAAACTGAAGAAATGTCAGTGATTATGCACCGGTACCAGTACATGGTCTTCTGATTCTAATGTTTAGTTTAAAAATTAACAACTTTTGTGCGAACACTATATTGCAGGCTTCAAGTAAAGCATGAAATTATTTTGCAATTTTTTTGTGAAGTGAAATCTTGTAATGAAGTCCAGTTTGACATAAACTCCACACTTGCAGGACTTGCAGGCCATGATTAAAAAAAATCCCTTCTTCAATCAGAATGAAATTAAACACAAGCATCGGTCCAATTATAACCTATTTTCACTTCAGTTCATGTATGGTACATGTGCATGTACTGTACATGTAAGGCCTACAAAAGTTACACATGAAATCCAAACAAACAAACTATTGTTGAAAAATAAACAAGGTGTACATGTACAGTGGAATGTTTTAATGACCTCTTGTCAAATGACTGGTTAAACTTATAAGCTGCACTGGGGGAAAAAAATAATTAAGTCCACATGCCCTGTCTGTCAGTAGACAATTCCACTTTGGTAATACAAACTTGCCAAACTAACATGTTTGATTATTCTGATACTCTGTACAACAAACAGTACAAAACGTATACATTTTCCTCTGTTTAGTCTGTGTAACTGCTTGTTGTATTACCCTAGATCTAGCAAGGTGGAACTACGGATTCCTCACCACTCCGTGCTCCCATCAACATGGGAGCACGCCAGTCATGGGAGTGTGGTGTGACAACAAACCCTGTAGTTGTAGGTATACTCATTGTATTCATGTGCATCTTTCAAACAAGTTTTGAACTTATTTCGGTATTGTAGAACTGTATCCCATAAAAGACGGAGCTTGAAACGAGCAAGTTTCAGGAATGTAACGGCATGATTAATTTATATTTCAATCTACACAATATTGCTCGTGTTAAAAAAAATTTTAATTGGATGCACATGTGCATTTCATTTCTTAGAAAAGTTGAACTTTCCTGATGGAATGGAAAAACCCAGTGTTCCCCCCATGTTTTGTGTGTGCTGATAACAGTTGTTACATCTCACTATAAGGGCTTTTCTATTATGTTCTCAGTGAGGGGTCTGTAAGCAGAAACAGATGGCTACACTGGATAGTGAAATACCCAGGGAACAAAAGATATGGTCATATTTCACGCACTGCTCAGACTCCCAACTGAAATTTTTTTAAAATTTCTGCATTAATAAGCCCGATCATGCTGATTTTTTTTTGGGGGGGGGGTGATGACCGAAAATTCACAATAAAATCTCTGATGTTCACTTGAGTATGTGGTTCTGAAAATTAAATGTGCCCATGGACATGTAAAGACTACTGTACAAGTTACAACAGTAAGTACATAAAAGCCCCCTAAGCATTTATAAAAGAACAAGACTGGGCTAACATTTGAACATCACTACCCTGTGCCCAACACTGAGGCAAACAATAAGCCATTTGCGAGTTAAATTTGAATAAAATCTGGTACACCGAGTTCTTTAAATTACCGTGAACATAACAACTTGACTTCTCCATATTAAAACCACTGTTGCAATACCTCGTGATTCGGGGCAAACTTTTGCTTAGTTACATAAGAGACGCCTTGCAACAATACACTGTTCTCAATGGATATGAACAGCACAAAGGAACCAGTCCATTCCAGAGATGGTGGTCATTATGCAAAAGCGTGCCCCGAGTCACGAGGTATAGCAACAGTGTCTTTAGTCTAGGGAATTCAAATTGTTACGTTTCTATGCAATCAGATAACACAATGTACCAGATTTTATTCAAATTTAACTGGGAAGTGGCTTATTGCCACAGTTTGTGAACATTCAGCGGCAATGCCGTATATACAATGTACATGTAAATATATATACCAGTACTGGTACCTGTAGAATAATTTCCTAGATCACAATAATCCGGTCCACACAAAGATCGTGTCAAGACACAGAGCGAGGAGCCCCATAATATGATCCAATCAACATTTACATGTTAACAACTGTACACACATACTATGAACATGATGTACCTCATCCCATGAGGGGATAGCCTCTCTGGTCTCATCACTCACGCACCATGTACCACAGTACAGTGCCACCTCCAAAGAATGACTTTTTTTTAACTAGCCCACATTGTTGCACCAGAGTCTATCCCGGTTTCAAGCAGGTGAACTTTATAAGCAATCTAAAAACTGTAAGTTCTTACGTACCGATACATGTACATACCGGTATGTATCTCCACTGCAAAAGTAGCAACTACCTGTACCTTTCCATCGTCACTTTAGAACATCCCTGCCCATTGCTCCACACTCAGGAATGATCAACAACTGCTCTCATTCATGACTCAAACTGTTTGTCATTGTTGACTATTTGACAATGAGGGCACATGTACCAGTACTTATCAAACCACCACATCACCCACTTGTCCACTCACCCCAATCTCTCATCTAATGGGGGGAAGGGGTTTGATTTGCATAGCTCTGTGATCAGTCACTGATGGCCAGTGATGCCTCATAGAAATCCCAAGGAAGTGGCCAGTCAGGAGTGGTATGCCAATAAAATGACCACCCACAACAATGCCTCCCCCTTAAACAACCAAGAATCACGTTAAGGGCCTGTGAAAGAACCAGTAGTAGAGGCAAGGCACATTAAGGGGGCAGATACAGCAATTGAATTCATCATAAGCTACCGGTATAGGAAAGAAGTGCTACCCTATAACCATGCTTGAAATGAACACTGGTGTATAACATACAGTTGACATGCGTACGTGTACTTTCCAAAATTGAGAATACAAAGCTTTGAATGATTTACTGTTTTGACAAGGTACATGTAAGCTTGTAAATTAACCCACCTCTGAGTGAGCACAAAGCTGAAATACAAACCAAGGACATACTCCTTCTGTACATGTACATCTAGTGCATCAGAAAAAAGGGGAAGCCTGTAGAACCCCACAGCAGGTATTGCTTTTTTCCTGATATCAACAACATACAGCAAGTACAGGTCCACATACGTGCACGAGATAAAGTACATATATACCAGTGCTGTCATAACTTCTTCATGACTTGAATCCAGCATGGAAAAAGGTTCCTTTAAAAGTACACAGGTACTCTATGATGCTACTAAATCTGTTCAGAGTCAATATAATTCACAAACTTGTGCAGGCACAGGATTACTTGGATGGCTACACAATGGAGTAGGACAGGCTACAAAGGGGCCAAGGGTGAATAACATGAAGGGGATGACTCATGGTTGGTGGGCATTACCTCATCAGTGGCTTGGGGTGCAAAGAAAAACAAACTGAGCCCTCATTTTTGGCTCTACTGGTACCAACCAGTTTGCCCTTGTGATCACTGTTTTTATGGCACAAGCAGAGAAATCCTGGGCAAATACTGTGAGCACAAAATTCAGTGTACAAATACGGTACAATTTCTATGCAACTTGTAAAACTCTACGAAACCAATAGTGAGAGGTGATTCTCCATGTTCACAGAAAGCAAAGCCCAGGGTGTGGGGCCAAGTTGCTGTTTTGCTTGCCCTGGCCATTCCGCACACATTATTGACTCAGCCAGAGAAAAGTCCACTGACACCTACAGTGCTCCTACTTGAAACTACAGGGTTCACTCAATGGCTGGACCAGACATCAGATCAGGCCGATGTTTAACAACATTGGCAAAACATAGGTGTAGGTCGACCAAAGCCAGATTCAACAATAACTTTGACTTAACAAATATATCTTTGACTTCTGTGTCTTGGCAGTAGTTTGGAGTGCCTGACTCATGTGGTCCTCAACTTTTGTAAAGTTTTGCTTCAAATGTTCAGCGACTTATCTTCTGCCTACAAAATGTCTTTTCATTCATGGGGACAGAAGAGTACAAACAATTTGTGGATAGCAAACATTGACAAAATGATAATGCAAAGACATCAAGATGTTCAAGCTGTACAAAAGAATAATCACCTGTGGCAGTAAAAAGGTACACAGAAGTTTATCATTCATGGGAGTTTTGTTTGATACACAAGGGTTTGTCTGCATGCGGGACACCACTCACTGCCCTATACGGGTACATCACGCATGTGTACTGCCTGACGAAAACTGTAGTACTGTGTTAGTATTGTAATGTTTTTGAATGAGCTGTACCGGTACATGCTTCCAATAAGCCCCAAATCACCATGGCCTGAATCTCAAAGATGGTGGACAAAAAGTGCTATAATTTGAAGCATAAAGTTGAACAGACCTTGGGATGGGTACATAAAAAACAAAGGCAAACAACTTGTTTGAAAATGTATGTACATGTACATGTAAGTTTACCACAAACCTATGGCATTGCAAAAGACGACAATAAGAAGAAGCTTGAATGTTATAACTGTGGTGAAAAAACTGACAACACAGAAAACTGTTACTAGAACGACACAGTGGTAGTGGTACTAGAACATGTACAATTTATACAAACAGAAAAAAATTCATGAAGTTGTCTAGGTAGGCTTTGAACTTCGGTCATAGAGATCACGTACAAACACTTGTACATGTACACTCATGTACAGTACATCGTGTACAGATTTGTGTCCTACATGTGCATGTACATTACACCACCCTGACTGCCTATCCCATTCACATTGTGGAATAACTGTGTCCTACGTTGTGTCCTACGTGTGCATGTACATGTACATTACACCATGATTACACCAACCTGGCTGCCTATCCCATTCACATTGTGGAATAACATGTACAGGGGTACCGGTACATACCCCAAGTACATGTACAGTACATGTACATCTTGCCCAGGAGACTGTTTACCTAGAAAACTATCAAGTCTCCCACACAGTGATCATTCCTGATGTTAATAGGTAAATGTACAGTACATGTATGTAGGGCCCAAGGTCAAATTGAAATGCTACCATAACTTGACCTTCAAAGTTCAATGGTGTTGAGTTGCCCAGTTACTCAGCTTTATTAGTACATGCAGGCGTTTGTACACAAGCGTCAAATGCCACTAGCCAATTTATAAAGTTTTATAGTGGTTTAGAAAGTTTACAGATTTTGTAAAGTTTTTAGTTACAAACTTCAGGAGTCATAGGCCTATTGGTTGTTTGGCCTTTCCAGACTGTTATTGTGTTTATCACGTGTACCCATGTATACGTAATCATGTACATGTACAATACACGGCTCTAAAAACCTTCAGGCATAAAGGTTCCTGAACAATGCATCTCAAAATTCTGACACCTTCAGTCAGGACTCTGACATTTCGAGCTCCTGGCAACTGCTGTTCGGTCTTTTCATTTTTTTTCTATGGGTTCTAAAAAATTAGGTTCTAAAGAAACTGGTAGGCCTATTATGTACCAGTACAGAAAGACTCCAAATCAATGTGGCAGTTAGTACACAAGAGGGTCAGGGAACATGGTACTAGTAGAAGACAACAGAAAAACATGTTTGGTTGATGGTAAAACCTACTGGTAACGAAGAATTGAAACACAGACATCCCAACATACATGTACGAGTGCAAGTTGAAAGCCAATGAGGTCTGGGTAGCAACTTTCCATTTTGAAAAAAATTCATGTCGTAAAATGACAGTACAGGTAGTACAGCATTTTAACGATTTGACAACTTATGAATACAAAATACATGTCATTGGAAGCAACAACAGAAACATTAAGATTTTCCCCTTGTGTATGTACTAGTATGTAGTTGTTATCCTAAACTTCTACATTAAAATGCCAACTTGGCCATTCTACTAAAACTGCCAAATGAACGGATTCTGCAATTACGAGTAATGTAGGCCTACTCCGTATTTGTCTTGACTAGTACTAGGGAAAACTATACACCTGTATTCAGATATATTTCAAAAGTGTGACTGTTGTAAAAGTAATATACCAGTGAATTCTTTGTTTTAGTCTTGTTTTGGTAAGTTTTTACTTGTTCAATAAGTTTGTTTTGTCACTTTGTGCTTTGTGTTTTTTGGGGGGAGGAAAGGGATATACATGTATATATATTTTTAATTTTCTTTTTTTTGGGGGGGATTGATTTGGCTAGGTTTCTTGTACAAGGAGCGGTAGTTAAGGCAGGACAGTACAGACCTGTTCTAATCCTAACAGTCCCGAATGTTCTCTGTACGAGTAACAATGGAATAAACGTAGCCAGAAATAGTAATTTGTAGCGCTAGGTCCTTCAGACTCAGAATGTTACGTAGTATTTTGTAGTAGTGAGTACTCTAAGCCAAACAATGCCCGGTACTGCTAGGGTTAACCCTAACCCTCCTCAATCCTTCACCTGTTGGAGGACTGAGGAGTGTTAGGGTTAATCATGAGGTTCAAATAGCTACTGTGTAGGCCTACATGTGTACACAGTAATTATTTCAAATTGCTTCAAATCTGCCTTTGTTTTTCTTCGGCAGGAAAAAACTTGCAGGGAGCACAAACTCCAAACCTGACATTCGACCCAATGAATGAGGACAAGCATTCAAACCATGAGGTGTGAAATCAAGGAATCATTGTGCAGTCCTTGTGACATCATCATGAAAGAATCCCCTCACAGCAAGGAAAAACAGTACTTGGCCTTTATCTCTGGACAAAAATGGGAAACAAGTTAAAAATCAAACAAACAACCATTAACTTACATATGTCAAGTAGTGGACTGCGGTTTCATACTTTGCAAATATAACCTTGCTCACACAATACCGAGACTGAACTTTTCAAAATGTGGGGAGATTGGACTTTAACTTAAGAACACAGTAGTCAATAGACAGGAGTTCTTTAGAATTTCCTTTCTTTTCCCTTCCTGGGGTAAATTAATTCTTGGTGATTGTCTGGGGTCAAGAAGGAGGTGAAACTGAAAGGGCATTCATATATATCCTTTGGGCATAGACGAGAATTATTTCCTCTAAACTTGAGTAGGTTCAAGAAAAAGCGAGCATCCTAGCAAGCAAATCCCACTTGACATAATCAATGGTACAGTGGTAGGTACTTTATATTATAACTGTACACAACAGATTAAATACATGCACATGTAGTTCACTGGGGGTCTTGTGAAATGTCTGAATGTTCTGAACAGGTTAGGAATCTGAAATTTGATTTCGAATCAAATTGATTTTAACTTTTTAAGGATTAAAATCAGCCAGACTACCGGTACATGAAAGATGCTTGAAACCCTTATTTCTCAAATAACTAATGTGCTGTATAGAGGTACATGTACATGTACTGTACATGTACATAGGCCGACATGTACAAGTACATAGGCCTACATGTACATGTAAATGTACTGTACAAAAGTACCGGTCAGAACAAATACAGGCCTACCATACCTGTACATAGCGGTACACATACACGTTGGGGGCCTACAAATGTACAGTGTACATGTATGAGTAATATTGGACAAATTTTGAAAACTTATTGAATTCTAAAATAGTTTGAAATCAGACAGACAGGACAAGCTTTTATCTTGTTATATCTTTTCTGTTTTATCCTCTTTCTGACAAACAAACCAAAGCAAACATGAAACATAATCTTCTCCATCAATGTCCACATGTAAACAGTAACACCAACTTGACACAAGGGTCAACTCTGGTGGCAGATTATACATGTACATGAAAGTTGGCATCTCAGATGAAATCTCAGTCAAAATATTGATTAACATCGGATGCCTGCACTGACACAAACCCAAAAGCACTCTACCTGAACTTAATTTTTCTTCAGGAGGGATGGATTACCAGGTACATGTACATGTATGCCCAATGCATGTGCCACATACCCGGTATATGCAGGAATACTAATTTATCTTGCACACAGTGCAGAAACCTGTATCCTACAATTTTAGTAACTCGCAGATATACTGACAACATTCCTGGACCCCCACCTGACGTCCTCCACTGTGTAGTGTATTACATGATACTGAATAAGTTTGTAAAAAGAGAGAGGCATGTTCTTATTTTGCATTTTAAATCCTATTACTGGTACTTTATACATGTATGTCCAGGTATGAATGGGCAGGGACAAATAAGTCCCCCATGGATTTTGTCATCCTGTAATCCACAATGAAAACAAAGTGTAAGGCAAAAAGAAGAAACCTTTAAAGTGCATACATTTGTACATGTAGGCCCCCTATTTGTGTGGGGCTGTTCGTGAGTGTAATAAACCACATCCTGCCATCATCTCCTTCATATCTTGAAACAAAATGTATAAACAGAACACCTGAATTTCTCATCAAAATATTGATTTTGATGAACGAAGCCAAGACCGAGCACCTCAATAATTTCGACCCGGCAGCAAATTATTACACTCTAAACCAGATGTGTTATTAACACGTGAGCAATCTTTCTGCCTGAGTTACTTGTATTTTTTGCAGGGCAGGAGCACAGTGAGTGTGTTGATATGAGAGCTAGGAACGAGTACCAGCTGCTTTATTTATCGCTTGTCGAAACACGTCCTGATGCTCTCTGCCCACATTTGATAATTAGTGAACTGTATACCCCAGTTTGCATCAAATGTACATGTAAACTACCAGTGTGCACATGAGGTTTGTACACATACATACATATCGGTACATGCACATTTATGCACATGTTATATATTAAACACTTTGTAAAAATTCAGCCGAGACTGAATATTTTGGGGAATAAAAATCCATAGAACTTTTTACAGCTAAATTTCTCCCAATATCACTATTTCATTTTTAAATGGAGAACACATTTGCATCTTACATACATCACACTTTTTGAAAATCAAAATAATTTGTGAAAAAGGAGTAGCCCTTTGTTTTGGAAATGGGACATACACATGTCTTTGAAAGCAAGTCCAGCTACAAATGCTGGTTTCACTTCCACATGTACCGGGTGTGTGCACAACATGGATGTAAATTCCAATCTACTGGCAGTGTGCATGTACATGTACAACACTACATGTACCATATATAGGTACATGTAATGTATAACATACAATGTACTGTAGCAGCTGGTTTTGCTCATCATGTCTCCTTGACACAAAACCAAGGCAGTGCTAGCACCAACAGTGAAGGCACCTCATCAGGCTGGCTTTAAATTTTGCCCTGAATTTCATTCAACTGTACACTTAAGGGCAATAAGATGCATACATGTACTATTGATTCACAAACTGGCAATGCAAGAAGATAAGAATTCATGTATGAACAAATGGGCTTCTAATGAATATGGAATTCGGCTTCAGGGAAGAGGGATGTATGGTACAGTGCATAAACGCACAAGAAGGCAGTGGATATCGGCAGCATCTTAAAGGTTACAGTGTACATGTAGGTTATGGATCTAGCAGTGTTGTCCTGACAACGATAAGACTGAGCTGATTAGAAGTTGGGGGAAAGGTCAAAACTGGGAACAGGCCCTATAGGGTTTAATCACTCATTATTGACCAAAAATACAGGAAAAAGCCATACAAACCACAAGTGTACAGGCGACAGTATCTTTCCTCTTTGTTGCATGGGTACTGTACTGGTACTCATGTCAACTGTGATGCATAAATTTATACATGTACATGTACACATTCTGGGCTGTTTGCCCCAAGAAAACTTGAAGACGACTCTTCGTCTCTACTTGTCAGTAGTATACAAGAACACAATGTACATGTACATGTACCAGTACATAGGGTATACATCTTTTAAGTTTTACTTCAAAGTCACTTTTTCAGCAACCTGTGCATCTACTCAAATATGAGAAAACTTTCCAACGCATATATTGTATCACACATACATACATGTACAAATGAGTACCACTGGCACATCAATCTGCAACTTGCCCAAAAAGTCTCAGGCAAACTACATGTACATGCACTGTGGAACTTCTAAACTGCTTGATTGTACACATGATTTTTAATCAACACTTCTTTCACCTTCTTTCACTCAGGACGTGGCACATCTATGGAAGGGGACTGAAAAATTGTGAGGGTAACTGTGCGCTTGTCCGACGACAATACAATTTACAAAGACTCTTATGCTGCAGTATGGGGGGTCCTGGCTTTACAGTGTGAATGGACATTGTTACGCAGTACCTTGGTGATTTCTGCAGAGGGCAACATAATAAATGAGGTTGATCGACGGCACTCAGGATCAAGCGGTCAGACCTGGATTGTGTACAGCCTTCAAGAAGGCTTTACCATTATCAAATCCACAATGTACAGTGTGAAAGTAAATTTCAAGATGGTGACATCAGAAATGTACAATGTTACCAGTAGGCACCCAAATGTAGAGTAGGATAGATACAGTATACTATAGATGCACAATATACAGAGCTGTGCACGGAGCATCTGAGCTGAAGTAATCTTGCATAGTTGTCTTTGTCTGAATTTAAAAATTGTAGGCGCATATGTACATGTGTAATAAGCCACTGGGGCTAATCTTATTGGATTCAGCAATGGGTTCAACAATGAACCCATTCTAGTATTTTTTATTTTACCAATGATGGGTCAGTTATCAAAGCCACGCCACTTCTTACATACATGTATAGAGCTTGGGCACATACATGTACTGTGTGAATACCGGTACATTATTTACATGAACATGTCAAGTATGCAGCCTCTTTCCTTACTGGTACATGTCAAGTATGCAGCCTCTTTCCTTACTGGTACATCTTACCTGCAGCACACATTTGTATTAATTACACCTTCAAATACATGTAATTATCACATGTCCAAAAGACAGAGTCAATTCAACTGGAATATCCACTTCCGACTGGCAAAATTTAAGTGTTGTCCATGTGTCCGAGTGCTATCCACTTTACAAATCGATTTCATGATGTGCCATGAGGTGACAGCTCAGTGCTCACCTCAAATGTAGGGTAACAAATGAAATGAGGGAAAACAGACATTTGAACAAGTGAAAGACCGTTATATGGAGACAGTGAATTTATCCTTTTCGAGCACGCCAAGGAGTAACGATTTTGATGCAACTTTATGGTACTTTTATCTTATGCCGGTAGCTTGAGTAACTCCAATCCTGATACTTCAGACATTTGGAAATTCATGATGAGTATAAGGATTGCGTTTCTCAAGCTACATGTACATGAACATGTGTACAATGTACATGTTCATGGAGGACCAACAGTACTGCAATATATCCACCCTACTGTACAATATGAAGGCAGTCAATGTCAAAGTAACTGTAGGCATAAGAACACTGTCTGAGAGGCACATTTCATTAATTTTGTTTATGCTAGAAAGTAGATTCTGCTGTTTTAAATCCCATGCCGAAACTTCAAATGCAGAAACCAAAGAATTTCATTTTGACTCACCACAAATTCTGAGTCTCACACCACCAACACATTTACCCGACATTTTAAACTTGTTCCCCAGGGCTACTGTACCGTACATACATGTACAATACCTGAAAATCAGGCTTGAAACACACTTTATACACCCATCTCCATTACATAAAACAGCCCCCCCATTAATGCTTGCGTTTACCCAGGAAACAGACCCAAGGTTATGGTCTATTAATTCTTCTTAGCCTACTGAATTGTACACAAAACTTCTTCACACAGTCATTTCAACTGCCAAGTGCAAAATTTTCGCTCCTTTCAGTCTTGAAAATTTCAGCACACAGTATTTTACAGTCTCAATTTCTTTTTTTTGGGGGGGGGAGAGGGAGGGGGCAACAAACTTCCTCATATGTCAGGTACACATGTGCCAAGTCTGCAAACATGCAGCACCAAACAGGGGTCTTGAGGTCTGGGTACAATAGCGAGCTTGTTCCCTAAGGTTTTATTCCAGTCACCTCCTGTATGTGCATGCATGGAATGCATTCAATTTCTGCACTGTTGGCCCCATTTATGATCATTATGACATATCAGAGGGGTGTCTCACACTGTTATTGTGGGGTCACTAGGTTTAGAGGCGAATTTTAAAAGGACAGGGAATGGAGTTTGAGGCTTTCTAACAAGGCTCCTAAATCCGCATTGTTGATTGGCATGGTCATAGCAAAGGTGTTCTGAATCTGATGTCAATTTCTTAAAATACATGTAGAAGAAAATAGTAAACAAGTCCTTTACAAGTAAGGAAAAGCAAATTTACCATCTGCTATTAAAAGGTGGGGAAAAGACTGCACTGAAACAATTTTTCTGAAAATCATTTATTCCGGATATAGGTAATCAAGTGACATGGCACAAAGTTCATAAAAACAACTAAATATGAATGGAAAATGAGGGAGCCCACTTGGGAAAAAATGTCCCCTTTCAAGGAGACACATCCTCTCTTTCAGGGGACTGGTTTTGTCCCCAAATAAAGGGACTTGTCCGAATGCAGGGACAGTCCCTGAGTTGTGAAGTGCACCTCTACTGCATGTAGGGCAGTGTGGAAAAAGGGTTGGGGAAAACAGAAAGAATTCCATAAACTGATATGAAAGATGCCGTTGCTTTTTCCCTGCAATGACCTATCAGCTATTTAGCAAGGAGTTTGTTAAAAAGTCAATTTTAGCTCTGAAATACATGTGTGGAGGTATTCACTAACAAACAGTTTGAATTTTTCTGACCAGTCTTATAGGGTTTGTGCACTGAGGGTGTCAAGTGGTGTCCAGACACTGTACATCATTCCTTCCTCCATGCTTACATTAAGGAATTCTTTACAACTGATGGGCATGAACATGGTCAAAATGAAGCCTTAAATGTTGTAGGGACTTGGAAAAGAGTTATCTACAGATCTAGCCACCATTTAAACCATGCATGGCGGTTCTATCTGAATTAATGACTAAAGAATTACAAAAAAGTGCAAACCCGATGAAGAAACACTAAGTTGGGGAGTTTTCTTTGAAAATAGGCCTAGGGGCCTCTATTTTTTTCTGTTGTGGCCCATAGACCGTGACTTTGTAGCCCCAGAACTTTATGGGGTCCGACGTCCGCCCCACTCCCATGAACGTCCGCTCCCACGAACGTTGGCCGGACGTCAGACTTGATGCGTACGCCCAAGTCCAATGACAATGTGTTGCTTAGAACGGAACTCTTCGAACTTCCACCATTGACTCATCACAATCACAACTTGACAACAGTGAAATAAATTTTATGGACTGACTTATGGACATGAATCAGTGAATCTTGGTCTTTACCTGATGTTGATCACCTCTTCATACACGGTGGCGCCTACATGCATGACATTGACATTATGCCACGAAGTCGTCTGAGACAATCAAAGAAACAGTCTCGCCGTGCAAAATGCGGTACATTCCATGCAACAAACTTCGTCAATGTGTGCACAGCTAGCATGCAGTGCGATACTTTTTACTGGGCCTGTTACTTTAGCCAGACGAAAGTGCACTGTCCATCGTCAGTTTCAAGTCGTCTGATCTACAGACTAAACACGAGAAAATTCGTCACTCACATTAGTCCCAGTACTAGAACTGCTGCTATAATCTCAACACAACCACTCGCGGATCGTGGCCAGATCTGTTGGCCGCTTGCTCTAGGCACCGGCACGATGCACCAACGCATAATGAAAGTGTCACGCCGCGCCGGCGCGCCATATACTAACGTAAAACTACGCTAACGTACATGTACACTATACTAGTTAGTCTGGCTTGCACTGTTTTTCCAAATCTCGACTATGATTCCACAGTGGTTCTCTTACTTAATAACAGTTTTGCAGTTTTACAAGAAAAAAAAAGTTCACAATTTGCTAGAAAATATGAAACTATGCACAATTTACTGAAATTTAGATTTTCATGATTTCGTTTGAGCTGTATAGGTCTAAAAGCGGTTTTAATGTAAGAAACGCATCTACCGGAACGAAGCCGAGTTTTGAAAACATCCTGCTTGAACAGGCGCCACGGAGCGGCCTTCAACCATTGTTAAATGGGGTTGGTATACTGGGCTCATTAAAGGCAGCGCAAATTAACAACTTTTTATGCACATCTTTTGAGCAGTAGATTGGAATACCCTGCGAACAAAACTTCATTTGCTTTTGAATGCAGTATTTTTAATCATCTTTGTATTCGTTTCTGCTACCTTTTTTTTTAAACAAAAAAAAAGCTGTTATTTGATACAGACGAGAACAAGAAACCTTGTGAAAGAATTGAAACTGACACATACAGCCTCGTTTTCAAACGCCTAAGTGCGCAGATCAACGCTAAAAGCGTCGTATTGGGATCCCTCTATAGGCGGGGACATGGTTCTAAAGCCACAGTCAATTAGCCGGGAATTTCCGGTTGACCTTTGCAGCTTATCTGTTATTTTTGCAAATGATTTGGGATGCCAATAAAACGTAGAAAAGTCAGACATTAGTGAATTTTAATTAAAAAGGTTATTTTCATTTCATCAATATATGGGAAAGTCTATACCATGCCTGTCAAAAAGTGACACTTGAATTGCGTTTAAAAAATGGATTCTTTGAATTAAAAAGTTACGGTGTCAGCCCTTTGTAGACCAAGTTCACTGAGCAGTACTAATCTTTCCGGTGAACTTACTCTGCCAGAAACTGGCAAAGTTAGAAAGTCTGACAAGTAGAGACTTCCGCGGGGACTTCAGTTAACGGGTGTGATGTACGATTTTCAAACTCGTTACCGGTTCAGCTCAGATTTTTGGTGATTGACGATCAATAACGGGCCTAACAGTTAACTGTAAGAAAAGAACACTCTCATTGTAACCTCTTTTCTTCTTCGTGGGCAAGATTAAGACCGCCCCATTGTTGAGAATCCCCTACCTTATTGTCGGCTAAACAATTGTGGTATAGGCACTGTTTTAATCTGTATGGATCGAAGATTTTGACCAGTCTAAGCTGGTGGCTATTCTTTTGTTGGAAGTATTGATTTGGGAATGAAGTACGGATTTACGCACGTCGGAGATTTGTGGTTGCGTCATTGTTGCGGATTTGAAAACTAAATAGGCCCCAGGTTCGGTACTGATCAACCCAGCTCCACACCAATATGCCACCATGAGACAAACTTGCAGAAAAGACAAAATGAACATACACGACGGACAATACAGAATTGTGCCCTTCCGCCCCTAGATTTATATGCGACCCACTGCCAACAGCTGCATACTTTAGTAGTAGTGTGGCAAAGAGAGTACATGAAATTCGGCCAATGGCTCCTTTTATAACATTAATATTTCGAAATAAAACCGAGGCTGTACTTGCATCCCTTTCAAGTGTCAGGAGCTTGCCGGTGCGGCTTCAATCCAACAATTACAAAAAAAAATCAGTAAATTTGTTTCTAATTTCGTGCGTCAGCAGTAGCGTAAGTAGGGGGTGGGGCACGGGAGAGCATGCCCATGCCCCGGGCCCCCCGGCGTCGACGAATAATACAAAAACAGAGACCCTAGATTCCTGTAAATCAGGGGCCAACTATCTATTAATGACAGTTGAGTCACTAGTCTGTCATTTGACAGGGCGTATAGGTCAATAAAAGACAACCACAGTCGCTCTCATTAATGAGGGCGCACGACGCTGAACAAACATAATTAGTGGCAAGCTATATGCAGACTGAATACAAAGGAATTCGAATGGCATTTTGACGCAGAGGAAAAACCAGTTTTATCACTCTTGGAATGGTCCACCCATTTAGAACTATGCCCCCTTTTCAGTGGTCGCTGTGAGCGTTGCTTTAAAGGGCCTGATTTAGAAGACATTGCAAATACAGCGTATATACAGGAGCGGAAACATCCACAAATTAACAAAAACAAAACCAAAATAAACTTTTTTGGCGCATTTCTTGCAAAAATTCAATCACGCAGTTCACTTAAAAAAATTCGAAAATGTGCCGCTGGCATTTCCCTCAACCTTTTCGCGATGGTAAAATTCGTACATCGGGGTGCTGGTATTTTTTCTCACATAGTTTGCGACTAGATGGGTAAAGGCCGAACACAAGGAAATGAACTAAGAGTCCCCGCCTGCTTTCCTTTCCTCAGCTGGCCTACTTATTTGTTTGATCTCTTTTTCTTTTCTTTTAACTGTTCACCTTTTGCTGAATTTTCAACAAATTTGGACTTTTGTTTCTAACATGTGGCTTTAAAATGAAAGTTTAAAACCTGTCCAACGGGTGGAAACTCTGTTAATTTAGACATTAAAGATCGGCAGTGCAGGAAATCCTGCCATCTTCAGCTTGGAAAAAATTTGTTATGGTGCACAAATACATAAGTGAAATACGGCCGCTTCCCCCATTTCCCCCAAACCCGGTGGAAAACTATTCCGATAATTACGGACATTTTTACTGTTTTCCCCATCTCTTTTCTTTGGTGTTTTCGTTAGTTTCGATACACAAACATTGATCAGTAAACTACGAAAGCCCAATCGTGCCACTGAAACCGGTGGTCAATTAATTCGTAATAACGAAGTACTAATTCATTCTTACGAATTTGTAATAGCCAATTTGTTATTATGAATCGCTAATTCATAATAATGATTTGAAAACCACGTCTTTCAGGAATCATAATGCTTCGGAGCCCTTGTTTGTCAGAAAAATCAGGAACAATTAACTGTAAAAATCTGCAAAATGGTTTTTAAACATTTAAGAGGGAACAGCAAGTTGCACAGACTATTTTTGTAAGAAAAAAATCGTCGCATTATAGGCTCTTAATAATTTCTTTGAAACACGCTTAAAACAGAGAGAACCTGTGCTGCGTCTTGGGTAAGATTTTCAGCGTTATAACATGTGTAGAATATCATGCCAAATTTACGCAGAAATGTCTCAAAAGCTTAACGTACATTAAAATCAATCACACTCAGACATTTTCAGCTTGATAAACGTTTATTCCCCCTTTTTCCCAGCACATTTTCAAGGAAACAGAACTGCAGTAGCTTTGTAAGCCCAAACAGATTTTTTTCTCAAAATGTAATGAAATATGAAGGCACGTCTATGGTATCAAATGGATTGTCTACAAATTAATTTCTAAGTAGCCAAGGTTACCCTATATTCTACTCTTTACTAATTATGCTTCCCATACTAGCTCATGAAAGTTTCAAACAGTGCCCCGTAAAGTGATCCAAATAGATTTTTAAACTGTTTTCACGATTTCCTTCTCGACATATGTCAAATACATGTAAATAACCACTCTTATGATTTAAATGCAATGATTTAAAGCTTAAAAGTCAAAACCCAATGCTGAATCAGGAATGGAAAAATAAAAAAATGAGCTTAACACTTGCTGACATAATATCGGCATGATGCTACACATACTGAAATAAATGAAACAAAGTGATTATGGATAGCAGTTAAAGGTATTAACCAGTGACTGCATTATTCCTTAATTGATCATTTGTCGCTCAGACCAGTTTTAAACATGAGTTCCTTGCTAAACTTAAATTCCTGATTACTTCCGTCTAATTACCATGACATCGTGTATGACATCACGAAAACTGAATGAAATGTTTAACGAAAGTGGTATTGTCGGAAGCCAAACATAATTATAATGTGTTCACAAGCAACACGCAATTCTACAATTCATCATGAAAGTCTGCCTCTGAAAACATGCCATTACATTTTCATGATATAAATACCTCAATTGAAATTCCAAATGGAAACTGCTGAAAATGGGAATTTTCTCATCTTTCACCAAATTTCTTGTGAGGAATTCGGTGTAAGGTTGAATGATGACAACGGCTTGAAGTAGTAATAACAATGTCACGATTTTCCACATTTCAAAACCAAATTCATGAATGTTTTTGCATTGACAAATGAAAGGAATTGCATTGTCATGATGTGGAACATAAAACCGCAACCCCACAAACAGATGAGGAATTTTATCAACAGTGCATTTGTTTCATAGATTAAGAAAAGTCCCCACGACGTTAATCATACAGTAGCATATCATTACTACTAAACACCAACAGAACAGACAAAGACAAAGTACAGAAGTTACACATTGCACATATATCCATTTGATTGTTTTGCGGGATGTGCGAGCAAAGCAGGTAATCTGATTTGGTGAAGTGTATGGTCAAAACTAAAGTTATATAGAGACTTTTTTTGAAATCAGAGATTATGCATTTATCGAATAATCTGATCATGATCTCATCGTAATGTGTAGTAAGTCCACTGAATGACTGGATAAGGCCTTGGTTTGACTTCATGAAAGAAGAACCACGTGACAAAAGTCACGGTAGCAGGTTTAGGTGTGTCCAAGATGACAACCTGGATGAGAATGGCAATGATGGAAGTTGCACCCCATTCCCAGAAAGCATTCCAACAGACCGTGGCAGGATGACAAGGACCACAGTAGGGCAAGCACACAGGATGCAAGCAGAAGGATGTAAAGAGCAAGGAACACGACGAATCAGCTCATTGAGTGACTGAATAAGGCCTTTGATCGACGTTATGAAAGAAGAACAACTTGATAATAGTCATGGTAGCAGCTTTAAATGTGTCCAAGATGACACCGTGGATGAGAATGGCAATGATGGAAGTTGCGACCCATTCCCAGAAAGCATTCCAACAGAGACCGTGGCAGGATGACAAGGACCACAGTAGGGCAAGTACACAGGATGCAATCAGTAGGATGTGAAGAGCAAGGAACACGACTGGTCGAGAGACACGGCAGTGAACTCTTGCTGGAGCTGGAGTAAAGGCTGGTTCGACACCGTAAGTGGCTTTGTTGACTTTGTAACGCTTCCAGCGAACATTTTCCTTTCGAGCCGCTGTGTTTTCATTCCCACTGCAGCTGGTGGTAGTGCTTTCACCACAGGTGCTACACCAGCTGTAAGTGTCTCGGTCCCTGGTAAATGATCTTCTGCTAGTGATTTTTTTCTCTTGTAGCGGGTTTGTTTGCCAGCGGAAATATCTCTTTTGCCACTGATGCCTATTGTGCTGCAGGTCTCTTCGCTGCTGTGGGAGAACTCCTCAGAGCTGGATGATTTTGGAATGATTGAGGAGGAACTAGATGATGTCTTGTACAAGTAGCTTGAAGGGGACACATACTCAGCAGAGGATGTACTCTGGGGCATGGTTGATGACGAAGGGTCCATAATGACGAATGCTGTCTCATTGCTGTTGTTGTTCTCGTTTACAGTATTTACATCCAGGCCAGGAGCGGGGTGCCTGTTAGCGGCATTGTGAGATGTGGTGCTGCTCCAACTTCCCAAGGATGCAACACTGACGGCATCACGTTGGTATTTGATCAAGCGGCCCGATGACTGGAAGATGGGTCCTTTGAGTTGGTCATCAGTCATCTCTGAATCGATGCTCTCACCTTTGGAGGCATTTGGCAAGGCCGTGACAATACTTTTGAGGGAACAGCCCTTTGCATTGGTGTCACCCTTGGCATTCTCCTCCATCTGGATTGAATCACTTGCCCCCTTGATATCTCTACCATAAGAAAAACAGCTGTTCACATCTGAGGTCTTTAAAGCAACATCATCCTCTGTCACCTCAAGCTTGTAATCATCACCAACACCAGCCTTGGGGCTGGAGCGCAAACCTTTCAGGCACTTTCTGAAGTTAAAGAAAAACGGCTTGTAGCTGTTACTGTTTTGTATGGCAACAGTTGGCATTTCAAACTGCACGGGCAATTTGATGATGTAGTCAAAACCAAAAGTTGCACTCTGTGGAGTCTGTATGATTGGGCCCACCTCAGCTTCTGATTTTGTCTCATCAGTAGGCAAGTTGTCTTCAGTTGGTTGAGTGGCTGTAAACTTATCTTTTGACAGGAGTTCATCCCAGCTCTTTGTCTCTCGAAGAGGCAAGATGACAACCCTGCCTTTCCCCATTGCGCTGAACCTACTGATGTAGTTCTTAGTGCGAAGCACTTGAGCTGTTTTGATTTCAGGCTCAAGAAGGGCATCAGAGTACTTTAGAAATGTTGCTTGAGCGTTGGTGTCTTCTTGCTTCCTCTTGTCATCCAGATGTTTGCTGCCTTGACATTGACCATCAGTCTCCTGCTCGCAAGTTGTTTTGTTCTCTTTGTACAGTAGACCAGAAGTAGATGATGCGCTTGAGATGAAGTCAGGTTGGTGCTGTGACGTCTCCCTGGAGGGTGGCAATGAAGGGGCAGTCTGATATCTATCCATTTTGTCAATATTGTCATTGCCAGGTTCTTCGAGCCTGATTACTCCTTGCGTGCTGTGAGGAGCCCTCCTATCCGGTAGCTGGCTTGAGACGATGGATGAAGCACTGATCGATGCTGATTCACAAGAATCACAGGATGAAGATCTGGAGAGGTCTGCCCGGGGTGAGGAACTACTCAGAGAATGACTACAGTTACCTGCTGAATCCAGACCTGAACTGGAATAGGCATATCCTGGTAGAGAGAGCATCCCTCGATTACAGAGGTTGTACCCGGCTGATGTCTTTTCCCCCAAACAGCCAAATCCTGGGTTGTAGTATATGCCCCCGGTGGTCTGATGGCATAAAGGATACTTGTGAGAAGTCAACTCGTTATTGCATTCCAGCAGGTCAGTAGAACAGATGGACTGGTTGTCTCCACAGATGTCATCAGAAGTGGTGCTTGCTAAATGACTACTGGAGGATGGAAGAGCCTTGGTGTCAATCTTCGCACTCCAATTTTCATCAAATGAGTGTTTCTCAACTTGCACGATATCATTGACAGAGTAGTCATTGCTTGTGTCAGCATTTAATTTGGTACACGTCTTGATCGTTGACATATTTTCAATTTTTTGCTTGTAGATGCCGTGGCCATTGATCATAGTCCACTGAAAATATCTGGTCAAACCTACATAAAGTGCATTATTTTGGTTGTACTTGATGTTGTCAGCTATGTTTGTTGTTTGGTAAGTGTCGCTGGCAGCGTCACTTTGCTTGCCGCTCGTATTAAAGCATGATGAACAAGCCTGGACTTGTTGGTCAGTATTTTCACTTGGCCCGCATTCCTTCTGCTGCAGAGCTGGAGCACCGATGGAAAGACGAGGAAGGCCTTTCTCCACACTCTCAAAACTACCAATGTGGAAGTCCCCAGGTGCAGAGTGGACAGGAGTACGTTCCAAACTATCTATATGTTGCCCTGTGTTCCGGGATCTAGGAAACAGGGAAGGCAAATGCATTGACCAGATGGTAGGTGCGCCTCGGAAGATTTTCTCCACAATTCCAAGCAGTGCGAACACCACTACGCCAGCTACGATAGCTCTATTTAACATGGCGGTAGTGATGGTGACATCTGTCAAGTTTACTATGATGGAGTCCTCTGTGGACTGATAAAAGGACAACTGTGACATGACCTGCACAGCGACCATGGAATAACTAACACAGGCAAACAAGCAGGTGATGTGACGCGATTCGGTGAAATTGCCCTTATGAGAGGGTATGGTGGCAGAGATCCACAGAGAGCCATTCTTGAAGTAGTAGGTGATGTCGTTGAATGTGCATACCGGCGGTGCAGTAGACAGCACCAAGGGAATGATGGCAGTGACTCTTGAGTCTGATGATGACATACCACTGCTGCTAGCAACAAGGCCAGAAGTGTAAAGATCCTGGGTCTTGGTATCCAGGGCATGGATTTTCTTGATTTCACTGGAATAAACACGGCAAAGTGCAGAAAAACATTATCGAAATTTGAATGTCATCAGAGTTGTAATGACTTGAGTCAATGACTCAACTTCAGTCTGAATGCTTTGAAAAAACCAAGACATTTCACTATATAGTCAGAAACGGTTAAAATGTTACAATTTGATTTTGAAGTCTTTGTGATAGGAAGGCCAGCAAGAAAATAATACTTCACTTGTAATATCAGCATATAATCTACCCCAAACTATGCCTTTTTGCTTTCCTTTGAAATCCCAACTCCTCTATCGGATGATTTCCAAATACCTATGATTCACACTGATTTGAATCGACTCAGATAGGCACTGTGACCCAACATTACTACATTGTCTTGATCTACTGATTTGGCTCGACCAAACTTACTTCCCTAAAACGACTCGCCTTGAATCACAAAATTCAGAGGCTCTGGCATGTCACTTTTTTACACTTAGCCGCAACAAACATTAATAGCAGAAATTATCATCTGCTTGCCACAGTCATGGACTTTAATAAAATATACTTTGATTGATGCCTTAATTTAGATTTTGTTTTAAATAAACCATACTTAAATTTCCAACAACCTTGCAATATTTGAGATCAATGGACCTCTTAAATTGTACAATTAGTGTATGACTAATGGCCTGACTGTCACACTACTATTTTCACTCTTTGCATAAACTAATTCTTTTGATTTCACTTTAGTGTCATTGGCGCTTCATCACTCTACAGGAACTCAAAATGAAGCCAACTTACATTTTACATGCCCTGCAAGTGGTTCCTCGCCGGCAAGCTCCGATGTTGGAAGATGGTAGCATCCCGGAGTTGAATTCACTGCTCGCTGATGGGTACTTCATCTCCACGGCTACGAGCTTACCGATGGAGCGAGGGGTTGTCACAGTCTTCTGCTCTGAAGTTTTTCTGAAAACCAGATCAAAAGACAGCCTGTCGGAAAAGTTTCAAAGAAAAACAAGAATCAAAGTCAATTACTTTTTTTGGCACATGGACATTTTTATCACTTAAGAAGTATTGCAATACAACTGAGTGGAGACATGCAGATTCATTTCAATTTATTTACCACTTGCTGAAGCCAAATGTTCCTTGGAGTCTCATCAGACGTGTGCTTTTGTTTGCACAAGGTGACTTGTGGAATGCACACCAACGTAGGAATGAACTCCAATGTGAACGGTAAGCATAATCTACATGTATGACGTAGGAGCGTTCCTTTCTGGCCCTATCCCCTTGGATGTTATGAGGAGTTGGTGGGCGGGAACGCTTGCTCTGCAATGAAGAAAAAGACAAACAGTTGATGAAAGAAATTTGAGTCATGGAGGTAGAGCACAGAGCCAAACAAAGGAACCTAAGTCAATTGTTGGTTTCGGTTACACAGTTTGTACCTTGCGTGCTTGTCTTACATCTTGCAGAAAGGCGAAGAGCAGGAGCAGTCCGAAACCAATGGCAATTGGGACTGCGCTGATAAAGACGATATCAAACACGTCAACTGTTGACGGACAGTCTTCAGGCAGGGTAGAGATGGAGAGACTACCCTGGGAGGGACCTGAGATGGTACCAAGGGTCTGGGAGCTGTAGGACAAACGAACAAAGCTGCGAAATTCAAGTTCAAGCCTACTACTTGATTTCTGCTTAGTTATGATCGTTGGGATACACAGATTCTTAAATACCATATCTTTTGGACCAAAGTTTAGGTATGGAATTACCTTATGGCCCTATTAAGACTAGTGTTAGTTAATTAAGACTTGATAGACTTGGCAAACATCAGCAAAGTTTAGATTGATGTTTGATTTTATTCTGTCATAGAATAAAAAAACAACAACGACAACAAAAACGTGGAGGACAATGGGCAACTAAAAATGAGAAAATGAGATATAAGTTACACATATGTAAGGCCTTGTACAAGGCATGATGCTAACTGCACAAAGTCCAAGTTGTATGGTTGCACTACTAAAAGTGCGCCCATAGAAAATAGTGCAAATAGGCACTGCCTGGTGCCTCTCAGAAACAGGTTGGCCTTGCATGCTTTACTGGAAATTCAAGAAATATTGCCATAAGTTCAGCTTTCTTTTGATTTCATGAGGGTTAATTTTTTCGCCCTTCCCAAATCACCCCGGATAGTAGTCAAACTATGTAGCCGCCCACCTCTATGCAAACTAGGCCGACATGGCACAATGTATATGGAGGCATTTGAGAATGAAATACAGAGTTGGATGCCACAAGTTCCGTATTCATAGTTTTAGAAATAGGCCCTATCTCTGTGATAGGCATAAGTCCCGATTATGGCACCTCTCCTATATTAAATCTGTGGAATCACAAAATGTTAATGAACTCATGTGCAGAATTCTACATGTACTAATATACTGGAATGTACTCTTGACACAATTCCGTCCCCAAGGCTTCATTTCTTGCTCTTATGTGCATCAGCTGCAACTTTATAAATTACAATTCTGGTTACCATGGGCGTAAATTGGGGAGGGGGGTGTGAGGAGTACTGAATCACTGTTCCCAGAAAGAGTTCCACGAACAGACGCCATGTGATTATGTATAGCCCCCAGAAAGCAAAAACATGTCCAGAAAAGTTCAATTTAGGAGGGAAAATACCAAGTTGTTTAGGCCTAAAGTACTAAGAAAACACCGAATGTTCAGACCAGTCTCATAGGGTTTGTGCACAAGGTGTAGAGCGGCGTCCGCATAATTGTACATAGTCTAAATTATTACCAACACGTAGGGAAAAAAAGAAGCACTATGCTTTTTGGCTTTCCCTATTTACACAAACAGTGGTTCAGACTGGAAACATACATGTAAGACAGGAGACATGAGACAACACAATATGATACACTGGCAGGATAGAAAACATTTAAAGGTAGACGTGCTAGCTGTTGAGATAAGACCTTCAAAGAATGGAAGTAGGTTGGCATGATTACATGATCTGATTTTTATTATACAAGCTAATAAGGTACGTAGGTTTTGAGTTTCCTATTAAATGTATTAAGCGTTGAGAGACTTGTCAGATCTGTATTACGGTTGTTCCAAAAGGACACACAGCGTGAGATAAGACTATCTTTGGAAACAGACGTACAGTTGTAATTAACATAATAGTTGCCCCTAGATGGAACTCTTTCCAGTTCCCAGTTCCCGATCGAAATAAAAGATCGAAATAAAAATAACTCGCTCCTTAGTCCTACTGTCATTTGGTGTCAGTGCCCCCGCTTTCCAAATTTCCATGGCCGAGCAAGTTATCCCTTCTCGGCAATCCCCCTCCCTTTTCCCGGCACAAAATTACGCCACTGTTTGTTACAGTTCTCTTACCTCACAGTCTTGAAGACCAGAGCCCAAAGAAGTACGGCAATTGTCAGGCAAAGCCGCATTGATTTCGTAAATCTCTCGAAGAAGAAAGGTGTCCACGCTGAAAGTACAGTAGGATAAACACACTTGACTTTTCTATGGTCCACGCTCATTTTTATATCAAAGGCCGGACAGCAACGAGCGGTGACGTGACAATGGTTTTCTTTGACAAAAACGGACTCTTTCACTCTCTAATGGGACACTTTCTGCTGATGACTGATCCCTGTTGAATACTGTAACTAGGAAACAAATATCGTATTTTTGTTTGAAGTTACTGAGTTCTGTTAAATGCGATTGAATTTCGTAGAGTTCGTCGTACGACTCTTTGGGCATTATGTAACAAGTAAACTTTTGACAGGGAATTGTGGTGACAGAAGGTTCTAACCGACGAACAGAGGGGGCTATTTTGCGCGTGAGCCACATGTACATATTATCTGGTTTGTAAGTGATTTCGTCACAAAGGCGGACGCGCCACGATCTGTAGGCTCCCATTGGATGATCGCTGAAGATGCGCATTGACTTCCGGTTCCATGGTTCCATGGTTCCATGTAAAGGGTGATAAAAGCATGTATGGTATAAACCGAAGTGACATAACACTTACGTACCGGATAAACGCATGTCTGTGTTGCGAGCAGAGCTGTATTATACGGCTCTGCGTGCCAGCATTGGCTCTGCTTTTGACAATGATTTTAACAGTTTGAAGTTCCTTTTTGGTGACTTTTTACGAATTTAGTTTTTATGAGATATAACATTAGACTTGAAAATACACACAGTCAAAGTTTAGGACAACCCATACAAAAATGCATTAACCTGAAGAAAACCAAACTTAAACCAACTAATTATGTCAACTTATGCTTATTTTCAACGTGTAGCCTTACTGTCTTGGTTAAACAGCTATTTGACTACATTTACATGATTTGAAATGCTAACAGTCTAGGCCTAACATTTAGTATGTTCTCCTTTATTTCTGATTACTTAGCCTGGCTTGTTTACTTTGCTTTACAGACAAAATGTCATACGAGACCTGCCATTGTAAAAAAAAATCAATTCAAATGGGCAGAGCACTACACTGATGTTATGCACCGCTGTAAAAACATGTTAAGTAAGTATTCAGTGAGATAATGTAATGCAGGCTCAGTGACAGAAATACAATAAAATTGCAGGTGGTCTTAAACTTTTGCAAATGACTGTAGCTCTTGAAATGTAATTTTGGCAAAAATATCTTTTAAGTTTTTGCAGGCGTACAGCAATGCTTTAGCATCAGTGCTTTAGCATGAAACACGTTTCAGCAGAGACCCGAAAGAACAAAAATACTTATCTTTGCTAAACCTCTGTTGATCACACTGTGTTAATTTATTTTTATACGCCTGCAAAAACTTAAATATTCAGCATCCAAACTGACAGGGCTAAACCGCACACGTTAAACCCTAGCTACTGGTTCCTATATAATAGGGACGGGGATCAGTCAGGAAAACGCACATGTAGACAAAGCGTGACGTCTTGATGCTACAGGTCTATTATTGCTTGGTTGGAGTGGAAATAGCCCTAGTGTATTTGAAAAATGCCTAAAGCCTCTACAACATATCCCCAAAGTAACCTTTATTTCATTTTATTGATTTCTTGCAAACAAATCGGCAGAAATGGTTGCTTTTGTCATAAAATGAAAGCTGATTGTGTTTCACTTTCAATGAAAAGTGCACGTGATGTTCATGTTGCGTTGCGGGTCTATTTTAAATATCGTAACACAACTATTTTTTGATATGTGCAATGGAAGTTTACACAGTTAAATATCTTGCAAGTGTATGGAATTGCTGAATTTGAATCCTAAATTATCACAACGCTTTCTAAGTTCTTCATTCCTTTTGGGCTTCAAATTAATAATAATTAATAAATTAATTTTGGAAGGCAATCATTACTTAATCAGTTATGCAGTTTCAGAGTGTAATAATATTTTAGGAAACAACTTCGGGAGAACTTGTACAGTATACCAACGAGACAATGTAACAAGGCGCTAATCTCAGTTCGTAACCACTTTCCACAGTGGAGCCTTCAGGAGTTTCTAGAGTAACTGTTTGCGATCATTTTGACACAAATTTTGCAAAAATTTACTGGTCAGCCAAATATGTATATTTCACCTCGATGCTCAATGTACGCGGGCTGGCACACCTTGCCTTGAAATTGGAATGACTGAAACAACAAAACTTTAATTCTGATTGAGTTCAAACTTCACAATTGGATGGAGTATATTTACATGCACATCAAACAAATCGAACGAGGGAAGGGGGCGAAATTGTTAAACGGACAAAATAATCCAGCTCTTGCAATGTTAACATAATACAACTGACGCTTTTTCATTTCAGTATCCTAACTCTTTGAGCCTTTCTGAAGATCTCGAGTGTTCTTTCTTATAACTAATTACATTTTTTTGAACTTAACGTTTGAATTTTGTTGAATCGCAAATGTATTAGATTGGCTTTAAGGATTAATAAAGTAGTGAATTGCAATTGAGTTAATAGGTAATGATATCTATTTAAAAAATATTAAAGTGCGTACAAATAGCATTTTGATGCTGTGTTAAATCCTATTGGACGGAACAAATAAAGCACTTATCTGGAATGATAAAAAATATCAGGCTTTTCTTCGATATCAAAAACAATAATTTCTGACAATTACTTTGGACAAAAATTAAATGTTACTTTTGGTTTTTTTTTGGGGGGGACACAATGTACAGCTTGCGGTTAAATGGGCATTTTCTCCTGCCGAAGCCAAGTAACTAGAACAAGATTTTGCATCTTCCCTCACCTGTATTTAAACTGAATAAAAGGGCATTTCTCATGCGTGTCCAGAATCTCCACTACATCACCATTTCGTTAGCGGTAAAAGCCTCCTGGAGTCGTGAACACGATTTTGTAGGTCCGGCCCACCACACTTCGTCGATCAGCAAAGCTTTGGGATTTACCTCCTAGCTGTTACGGTACAGTTATGACATAATCACACAACGAATGGAACCATCGAAAAGGACTCGATACAATAGTCAGAGGGCAGGTAAGATTATGCTACCACTGAGAAAAAATTCATTTCTGTTTGTCTTCGAATCTAAAGATTCATCTTTCAGAAGACAACAACTGTATGAATATCCACCGAATCTGACTTGCCCACTATCATTAATGAATGAAATGTTTACTTTTCACGCAAAGAGCTACTATTAGAAGCTCGTCATGAGAAGCCCCCTTACATCGGTGGCACAAAATAGGGGTAAAGGAGTTCGGTCGAATTGGCTTGTGTGCATTAAGGAGAAAGAAGTTGTTTGAATTCTGGACTACTGGGGTTACCATAGTTTTTAGTTTAATTTGTATTTATTTATAGTTTTATTGAATTTTTCTTGTCAGAAAATAGCAGTTTTGAAAGGGTACAGTTATATTAGTCCCTGCAGGAATTTGCAGCAGATATGATGAGTGACAGGAAAATACACTCACTTTAAAAGGCATTATCGACCTCTGAAGACCTTGCTTATTAGTGTGGCACATAATATACCTTATACATAAAGTAATTGAATGACTGCCAAAGCGGACTTGTCCTGTACAACCTCTCTTATCAACAGCAGTTGAAAGTCACATCTTGTGACAGCGTACATTCTGAGGCCTTCTCCAGAGCCAATACAATTTCTCACCAGTTGTCCTCAGGAACACACTCGAAGACACTTTGTTGGGTAACAAGCAGTATTTAGTCTCTCGGGGCCACAGATTCGTTGCTGCCAACGTCTTGGTAAATCCATATAAACCCGACAAAATTGGTGTTCCTGTGATAATTATTTAAAAGTAAATTAATGGAATGAACAATTTAAGTTTTCTTTTCCATACACAAGTTTCGTTTCTCTTGTGGCCTACACAAATACTAATTAATTGTAAGTAGCCTACACGTAATAAGTTCATTACTGTGACTTAAATCTTATAAGGTGGGCAATACTGCATCTATTTGGATACGATCACTGGCTATACGTGTATCATGGTAAACGGGTTTGTATCTTCAGACTAGGAAACAAAGCTACTGTAAATCAGGAGGTACTGCTAAAATAGAGCTCCAACTGCTTGACATGCACAGGAACTGCATTGTGGAGGTTTCAGGTTCACATCAATGGAGTAATTTCTTTATTCGTCCTTAATTAAAAGCAACCCCAATAAGAATGAAGTATATGGAAGGGGTTTTTATGAGTACGGACACAGTGTTTACCTTTTGTGTAAGTCTGTTCCAATTTCTCCCGGAAACCGGCCATGTCAATGGAGTAGTATGTACTTCATATAAGGCTATATTCTCGAAACAATCCCGACGAAACCCATGGAAAATTCTTCGCGGAGTTCATCAGCTCGGATTGGATTTGGCGTAAGGGCGGCATTCAAATCGCTCCAAATCTCGTCTGACATCGCGAAATCTGGGGTGATCCTGCCCTTTGTGATGCCATCCAGCATGGTCAGCCAGTTGTCCTCGATCAGTTTCATGGCCCGGAACGTTTGCCGTAGAAAAGGCCGAGGTGCTTGTCGAGGATGGCAAAGAGAAGGTGGACATTTGCCTCGAAATCGTTGGAAAGCTGGAATCCCGCTGACGGCGTGTGGCTCATGTCCATTTTGTCCTATGACAGACAGGAGTGGGCCTAAGTAGTAAGTTTCAACGTTCCAGTTGACTAAACACAGTTCATACAAACTACAACTGATTGGCCGGTTCTGCATTATGAGAAAAAAAATACAACAAATATCTTATCACTAACCGCCATACTCAGCAAGGCCGCGCGCCTGGCAGAAATTTACCCACAATGCTCTGCACATTATTTGCCATGACCACGTGTCACGTATTTCCTTTACTAAAATTTGTGCAAGGCCATCAGCCCCCCCGCGACAAGCGAACATGAATTGTTTTAAAAGCTTGAGTGTATAGACGTCACCCAGGACATGCGTACTCTTGCGAACCGTGATTGGCAAACCGTGGCTGGTCTTTTTAATCTACTGAAATGATTCTGTTGGCGCGCTTGCGCAGTTGCAGTGCCGTAACGATAGAACGCCACGGCGTTCTGTATAAGGGTCATTTTGAAAACATGCTAGTGACTTAAAAAAATGCGTAGGCAGGGAGCAACTGAGTGTTGCATGTGAACAACAAGCACACACACACCCACACCCCCACACACAAACATGTATCTCATTGTGTGTACAGACACGGCTGGAAATACTCGTACATCAACGATGTTATTCGAATGTGGACGGGACGAGTGAGAAATATTTCGGCTTTTTTAAAAAAACGGAGGAATTCATCCAGTTTAGGTCAAGTAGACATTTGGTGACACCGGACCTTTGATTCTAAGAGATTAGTCGGAATCATTGGATCTGGTATCCCAACTGTCCGTGTGCCCTAGACACCACCTCGCAGTTTGTTTCAAAGAGTGGTGACAGTTATGGCGCAACTCTGTCTATGCACAAGTCTGGACAGATGTACATCTTATATTCATACTTACACCCCTTAACCTTCCAACACTTTTAGCTTTTGTACTTTTTCTCCCTTTTTTAATAATACTGGATACATTTTTTTGAAAATAAAAAAACTACCTCAAAGTCAGTCTCATTTGTTTTCTCATCACGACGGTCAATAGGCAGTCTCCCTACTCGCCACCCCTGGGATTTACTCCCCTAGTCTCCATCGTCCTTGTAGGGATATTCTTCACAGTACTTTAAGAAGGCCTCATGGTATTGCAAGCTACAGCGTCTCTGCTTCTTTGTGTAACCAATCGAATTCCGCATATTCCGAATTCATTTGATTAAACCACTGCCACACACAAGTCCCTGGAGTAAAAGCGTTCCCTGTATGTGGTCATAGGAATTCCTTTCTTGACAAAGCCTCAAAGAACAAGCATAATTTCGGTGCTTAAGTCGAACGTTAGGGCGTGGTGCCGTGCTCTCTTTCCCTTCTTGCCTTTCCTAAGCAAACCATAGTATATATATTTTTTTGCAGCGGTGAGCCCTGGCTGGTGGCCGAAAACCGACGGCATTTTGGTCATGCGGGAACTGTCGAGGTAAGAAATGTTTAGATATGTCCTACGTATGTGATTTTTAATGTGTCCGAGGTAGAATGCTTTATTGCACATTTAGCATTTAGGTGTATAATGTCTGCTGCCACTAAAGAGACCGGGAAATATGTGTCCATATACCGACCCGTCAGACACACTTATGTTCGCACAGCGTTGCCGGTTTATCAATTTAGTTAACACATGTGATTGGGATATTGTTTTGGGGGTGGTGCATGATAGGGGAGCCATGTTCTAGTCCCGTCTCCTGCGATTACGGCTTCGAAGTCTGATTTAAGAGTCAGCGGTGAAGAGCAGTAGCCAGTGTTCGATACTTATGAGCGCCGTAGCTTCACAAGGAGACGCCGCGTGTTGCCCGCGTAGTGTGCAACATGAACTGTTGAAATATTTCTTGTAAGGGTTTTCCTGAATATATCCCACAAGTTTATTTGCAAAGGACGTTAGCAATGATATACATGATAAAGCCCAAAGTGCAAAAGTATGTTTTTTAAGTGATTTGAAGTCATTTTGGAAAGAGTTCCATCATATACACCACCACCGCCCTCGCCGCCCTCGCCGCCGTCGCCGCCACCGCCATCGATCATAAGAAAGTGATACCATTTCTTAAATTGTGAATTTAGGAAAGAAAATTCTGAAGCATTTACTTACAAAACACTTTTTTTCAGGCAAGTTGAGGAAGAAAACATACGTGGGCAAATACAATACCTTTTGCAAATTACCTTATGCAGATTTAAGAACTTTGGGGCTATTTATTCATCTAACTTATCACATTATGTATAAATACTGTATATGTGCTGAAAGGTTTCCTTTGACATACGATTTCTGCTAAACGAGAGTAAGTGCTCTTCTAGTTTGTATTTTTGTGCTATTTTCGTTTTCCTCTCACCTTACAGTCGCGGTATGACGGCTTACTTTATGCGACCTGAAGAAGTCTATACATGTAAGTATTCCAAATGCCTCCGAAGCAGCACATCTTCCTCTGTCCATTGATGTAAGTTTCACCTCTTTATTTGCTGTAGTTAGGGAAATATCTGCTTTATATTTCTGGGCAATTCTCCCCTTGTCCCATAACTGGACTGGCAAAGATGGCACCCTATTTTGGTGGCATCGAAAAGGGCAAATCGTTCCCTCCCTACAGATGTAGGTTTCATATCCATATTTGATTGAGTTCGGAAAACAAATTACAGAAGATACAGTTGTTGCCCTTATTCTTCCTAATTTTGTGCGATTTTCCTTTTGTCCACATTTTACAGGATCAGATCCCGTGCAATGATGGCTCCCTACTTTTAAGCATAAAAAAAATCGGCGTATGGTCCAGTCCTTGCAATTGTGGTGACATCTGAAAGGGCACATGTTCCTCTATTTATTCATGTAAGTGTCTTTTCCATATTTGGTGGATGAATGTTCGAGTTCTTAACAAAGTGCCTCCTATTTATGCAGTAGTATCCATATTTGCAGTAGTTAGGGAAACATCTGGAAAAAAATGTGCGAGTCTAGTCCAGCTGCTTTATGTTTTAGCGTAATTCTGACTTTGCGCTGGTCCTGTTCCCGCACAGAGAATGCTTTATATATTCGAGCATAAAAGGTCTAAAACGTATCTAAATCTTGCAATCTTGGTGTCATCTGAAAGGGCACATGTTCCTCCAATTATTTGAATAAGTTTTATATTCATTTTTGCAGTAGTTGGGGAAATATGTGGAAAAGAAAGTGTGAGTGATTGTCCAAGTGTCCTCCTATTTTTGCGTAATACTGGCCTTGTCTGCGCCATACCGGTCTTTTTCCCACATGGAGAATGCTTCATATACTTAAGCCTTAAAGGTCTGAAAATTATCTAAACCTTGCAATTTTGATGTTCCTCTATCTATTTATATAAGTTTCATATCCATATTTGCAGTAGTTCTTTATCTAAATCTTGCAATCTTGGTTTTAACTCAAAGGGAACATTTTCCTCTATCTATTCATATGAGTTTTATATCCATATTTGCAGTAGTTTTATAAATATCTGCAAATGAATCAGACTTTGCGCTATGCCGGGTCCTGTTTTCGAAGTTCACAGAAAATGACCCATATATTCGTAAATAAAACGTGTAAAATAATCTAAATCTTGCAATCCTGGTGTCATCCGGAAGGGCACATGTTCCTCTATCTATTCCTATATGTTTCATACATATGTTTGCAGTAGTTTTTGAAATATCTGCAAAGGGAAGTGCTAGTTGTTGTCGAACTGCTTGATTTTTTGCTTAATTCTGACTTTGAGCTATGCCGGGTTCTGTTTTGCACAGAAAATGCTCCATATATTCGAACATAAAAGGTCTGAAAATTATCTAAATCTTCAATCTTAGTGTCATCTGAAAGGGCACACGTTAGTTTATCTATGCATATGTGTTTCATATCCATACTTGCAGTAGTTATTAAATTATCAGCAAAAGGAAGTGACACTTCTTGTCTAACTGCTTTATGATTTTGCGTAATTTCTGACTTTGAGCTATGCCGAGTCCTGTTTCGCACAGAGAATGCTCCATATATTCGAGAATAAAAGGTCTCAAAATTATCTGAATCTATCAATCTTGGTGTCATCTAAAAAAGCACATGTTCCTCCATCTATTCATATAAGTTTCATACACATATTTACAGTAGTTAGGAAAATATCTAAATAATATTTAAAGGAAGTTCGAGTTCTTGTAAAACTGCCCTCTATTTTTGTGTAATTCTGGCTTTGTCTTTGCTATAATGGCCCTATTCCCGCACAGAGAATGCTCCAGATATTTGAGCATAGGCCTAAAAGGTCTAAAAATTATTTAAATCCTGCAATCAATTTATGCTGCTTGAGAGATTCAAAGCTGAGTCACTCTGCTGCACTTTTGCATTGTATGGTGTACTAAGTTGCACAACCATTACGGCATTGAATATTGAATTCCATTGGTTGATTGGCAAAGTCGTGATCAGTTGCAGTCACCTTGACATCTGCAGTTCACAAACATGTATTGGCAGTTTGTAGCTGTTGGAATTTGCCAACCTCCGCTCCGTAGTTGGAAGGTTTTCATAGGTGTCATTCCATGAAGTTCGGGCACACTTTAGCAAGATTTAGAACAATGTCAATTTAGAATCCACATGCAGGGAAAAAAGATGTTTATTTTCACTGATGTCACAAACTGTGCTCGGACTTCGTGGATTGACCCATATGGAGCTAAATATGCTTTTAATACTGGGAATGCGTGTACTATATAAGTCGTGTTCATTAGTCAGAACCTATGGGTTGTCTCTCAAACCGCTAATGTACCATTCATGTAACTGATGAAACTATGCGCTTTCCATTATTGGAAACTGTAAATTAAATGTTGGAATGTGTTCCTGATACTTTTGAATGAACTGGTTTCATCCTGCTAAACATGATGTCATATAGTTTGGAGGAATTATTTCATAAATTTATAGAATGCCTCCATCGATTCTTCCGACTTCTGTTCTAAGTGAACAAACTTATGGTACAGTGACTAATATACATGTACATGTATTTATGAAATTGTTGTATTTGTTTTGCAGATATCTTGCATATCACTTATTGACTGTCGTTTTTTAATGTCTGATCTAAATGATTCACCTGTAAGAATAATTCAATCTTTCGCATAAGCATTACTGCACATATAGAACTCCAGGTCAATACTAACTGGGACAGAAATAAAAGCAAATACATGTATGTGTGCCAGGATTCTTGTGCCACCACATTCCTGTTCCTTTTGTTGTGTTAATTTCCCCTTCGTTTACAAACATGGCGTAGTCGGCAGGATGCTTGTGGTGTGGCACTAATAAGGAATCCTTGGTTGAGGAAAAACACGCTTATTATTTTAGAAATACAAACGACAGTCAATATTCTAATTCTGCTGCTGAGGGTGAAGAGCTCTGGGAGTTGCTGTCGTTGGCGCTCAAAGATCTATGAAGTCACGATACCAGTGATGGACCACTACTAAGAGATTCCACCTTCACTGGTCTACTTTGACTTTTGTTTCTACCTTGACAAGTGGATTGAGGCCTCACTGTGTCGTGTTGTACCTTCGATCCCCGTGGAGGAGTCATCCCTGGAAGCTAATTTTGAGTGGACCGTACTGGAAACCGTTGTGTTTTCGTCGAACATCAAGTCGTTGACGAATCTCGATGTGGTATTTCTATAAAGGAAAATATTCTAATGCTGTAGTGTGGTAACAATTTTAAATGAGCAAGTTAATACTGCTGGTTTATATATCCAAATCTTGAATTTTAAATGACGCAGTGTGAAGTTTCCACCTTTCAGACAAGAGCATGTTGAATAGCTGCACATTAAATCCAAACTTGTAAGGTATATTGTACATTTAACTCTCGAAGTACACCAAATTGAGCATATGCACTTGGCAATTTGTAGCTACACTTTGGGAAAGTGTTGACACTGAATTGTATCCTGACTGGAGTAAGTCTTACTGACAGAGTTGTAGTCTTATTTTTCTTTTGACTGCAGACCTTGAAGTACTACCGCGCAGCTGACAACGACATCTGCCAATCAATCCTCCCTTCGTAATACATCACTTTGCATCTTGGTGGAAGAATAGCGGCAGAAATTTCAGTTAAGGTATCGTTGCATACGAATTTCGCTTTTGAATAGTTGCTAGAAGCGACGTGTATTAACACCTCTCTCCCCATAACCAGCAGGTAAATTAATTTCAACAAGACCGACAAGCCTAAACCCTATTATCAGTCTGCAGCTTAACCCACTTTCTTACTTCTTTCTAGCCAAAAGAAACTCTCCACTTTTTCAGGGTTGGCTGAAGCTAAATTAGAAGACTGGATAAGTGATATGAAATCTGCTGTAGGGACTAGACATGTCTCAGAACTAGAAAAGGTTGACTCTGTATATCACCTTAGTGGGCCGGTGAGAGATGAAGTTTGGCATCGAGGGCGAGAATCGTTCGATGTGATCTTTTCCATACTTAGATATACTTTTGGTGTGCAAGGATCGTTTGTACAACTGCAGAGAGCTTTTTTAAAAGGAAGCATAAGGATGGAGAAAAGTTAAGGGATTTTTCTCACGGCCTGCTGGTCTTGTTTGAAAGGGCTAAACGCAAATGCTCCTCTCTTCATGGATAATAAAGAAAATCTCAATGATCAATTTGCTGAAGGTGTCACGAATACCACCCTGTGTACGCACTTGAAGAAGTGTATTAGGGAAGACCCCGATATAGATTTTCTACACTTCGTACAAAAGCCATTGAATGGGCAGAAGAGTTGCTGTTACCCTTAGAAAACCAAAGTAAGGTTGTTGTTCACTCTTAGGCTGCTCAAGCTAAGGTAGACAATGCTGCCATTTTATACCTATTGCAGAAACAACAAAAACAGATTGATGAGTTGACAAGAACAGTTCAACATTTACTTTCTGTAGGGCAAGCATCTAAAACAAGCATTTCTAAATCAAGAAGTAACATACCCAAGTGCACTTTCTGCAAACGAGATGGTCACACTAAGGATAAATGTTATCAGCTAAAACAAAATAAGGCCGAGGAAACAATGAAGAATTGAAAAAGAAATCTTCAGCTCAGGAAAACAAACCTCTCTCGTTGACACCAGTCCTGTTCCGGCATAGAGAATGCTTCATATATTCCAGCATAAAAGGTCCACTAGGAAATTAGGAAAATAACTTCAAAAGGAAGTTCGAGTTCTTCTCCAACTGCCTCCTATTTTTGCGTAATTCTGGCATTTTCTGCGCTATATCAGTCCTGTTCCGCACGGAGAATGCTTCATATATTCGAGCATAAAAGGTCTAAAAATTCTCTAAATCTTTCAATGTTGGTGTAATGTGAAAGGGAACGTGTTCTTCCATCTATTCATATAAGTTTAATATCCATATTTGCAGTAGTTAGAAAAATATCTTCAAAAGAAAGTGCGAGTTTTCTTCTGACTGCTTGAAAAGTGCGTGATTCTGGCTTTACCTGCGCTATACCGGTTCAGTTCCGCTACATACATGCGAGCATAAAAGGTCTACAAATTATTTAAAT